>JAESVK010000622.1:5271751-5292502 GCA_017140935.1 Hamamelis virginiana
TTTTTTTGTCATCTATCATAGTGTAATGATTAGAGAAGGGGAAAGGAGGGGACTTGTTTTGAATAGGATTAGTGAACAAATTTTACCCAGTTGACAAATAAAAACTAAGTACATTTAGATGCATGTCTTTTTGAATGAATTATAGTAGTTGATTTTGCCAAGCTTTTTCTTTTTATGTTTGATTAACTTTTGTTAAGACTTGAACAGAACCACAGTGGTGTGCATATATATCTTATATTTTAAATTGAAAATTGTTAAAAGATACTGGATAAATGATCCATTTCCTTTATCAATGATGTGATAGTAACAAATTACTAACTAATAATATGATTGAGTTTCTTTTATTTTGTACTGACAGTAAAAGAAGAAAGTGAATGCCAAATTAGCAGGAAGATGAATCCAGTAACATTATTCAGTAGATGCAGCAGTACCCTTCCAAATTTGATACATTGAGTCAAGTAGAACTAACATCGATCTTCTCGTATACGTTTCGCTTCACATCCCTATGACATTGTTGTTCTTTCATGACGTACATTTTCATTTGCCATTTGTATGGGAAATCTTTCTTTGTGAACATTCTATTACTATATATGGACTCATTCTTCATTTGCTAAAGTCAAATAAATCTTTTTACAAGCAACATAGGTTAATTGCTCTACCAATGTTTCAAATATTAAGCCTTTTCATATATATATATATATATATGCGCATTTCAATTAGACTAATTAATTTAATTTGCAAATGGGCATGGTCCATACATGACATAAAATGGGTTGACCACTTCTAAATGTTTGTCAACATCGACTAGTTACATGTAAACATCAAGCATGGAGGGATTAATATTCGATGGATAGAAATGTTTAAATGCTACAATGATGTAAACAATTTTATTATATCAAAGAAAGGGAGCTAGTAGGGGATCTATTCTTAATTCTTTATTTTAGAGTCTTTATCATTGAAAAGGAGCATTCTCAGAACCTTGACTTTTGAATTGTTTAGGGCAACATTTGTAGGGATAGGATTATAGCTAGTATTCCAAACTAAGAACAGAATTGAATAATAGGCACCAAAAATGAGATGGGTTTGTTTCTCAATCCTATTTTCATATATTTGAAGGGAGAAAAGTCAATCCCCCACCAAATTTAAACTTGAGCTATGTGGGGAAAAGACTGTCTATCTTTCTCCTGGAGCCGAGATTTGAGGGTCTTGCAAGTGCAGATGGGCATAAAAATTGATCTCAAAATAAATAAATAAAATAAAAATAAAAATAAAGAAAGAATTAGGAAATGGATATTATAATATTTATTTTGAAATAAATTCTTCGTTCTAAAAGTTTTGGTGCTCCTCTTCTTCTTCTTTTTTTTTTTGGGAACCTTTCAAGCCATTAGGACAGGAAGCACAACTGCACAATCTTGAATTCTCCCTTTGGGTTTGAATAAATATGGAGAAAGGGAAAAAATGGAAAATCTTTGAATTGCCTTACAAGAGAATTCATTTTTATGCAACTTTTTTTTTTTTTCTTTTCCTTTTTCTTGTCCTTTTCAAGATTCAAATAAATCCCAAAAGACTATGAATGGATTATGAAAATCTTAATGAGAAACTACAAGAAAGGAATGTAATAGGTATTTGAAGTTCGAATTTCCTAAATATTGATTCCTAATAAGGTTTTCGTTGATATAGTGGGTGACATAGCAAGACATATATAGCAATGATATATTAGCTCAATAACTACTATATAGAATGTCATATTATCAGCTATAATGTTAAGCTAATATACAAGGAGCTTAATATAAGATACACCTTACGCAAAGTTACATAAAATGATGTGCGGAAGACTAATTGCAAAATAAAATTTAAAAGACCGATAGTTAAATTACAATCGATTTGTCAAGTAACCAACACTTAGATTATTGTGATATATTTATTGTATAAAAAATATATCTAATTTAACAGTCGAATTTTAAAATTTTATTTTATAATTAATCATACATAGAAGATAAATTAAGCACATTTTATAATAAACTTTTTTTTATCAATATAGTATATAATATAACATATCACGTAAATTATTATACTCGTACAGTAAAGAATAAGGAATTTATTTGACATCAGCCGGTTGAAAGTATATGGTAAGAGTGGAAGTTATTGAAAGGGGCATTTTGTTTGTTTGTTCATATGATTAGGAATTATGTCAGAAGACTCTGCCCTAAAGGGGTCCCCCAACGTGGAACAAATGGGCTGGTTTTGTTGGACCGACACATTGTAGTGTGTATATATATATTATACTCCATATATTATTAAAAATAAATAAATAAACAAAACATTTTTTTTTAATAAAAAAAATGGGTGGTGAAGGTCCAAATGTCCAATGGGCGATGGCACCTCTGGTTTTATCCAAGGTTTTGAAGTTTTAGGTTTAAGCAGGTGATAGAAGCATTTAAGAGGTGATTGGGCGGCTCCACCAGCACGTGACCACTTCAACTTTGCATGTTAATTCTGTCAAACTACACGTTGCCTCACATGCCTTTGTAAAATAAGTGACCAATATGCTTACTCTGCTTGGACTGGACTGCTATCTTCAACAAGCTCTGATAGAAGCCTTGGCTATGCTTGATTTAAATGTGGGATTAGGTTTATGGATTGCTAGAATGTGTAATTCTTTATTTATTTGTGCTGTTTTAGGGTTACTTGATAAATTTTTAATTTAGAGGGAAAAAAAAGTAGGAAAAGTGTAAATGGTGCTGGGTGGGTTGCGGTGGTGTGATGTTTGAGCGATTACGCGGTGGAGGTCATATGATCATATCTCAGGATTTAATAATACCATCCTCTTAAGTATTATTATTATATTCTTTATATATATATAGATGATATAATAATTCAATGGATAACTTATTTCAGTCCTTAAATAATACTACTAAACATGCAATAAGGATATAATTATTCTGTCCAAATTCTATATTCTGCATCGTAAATATAGCTCTAGATTCTTAGATGCCAATCTATAATTCCTACTTAAAATTAAACCCCAGTACTCATGGGAGTATGAACATGCATGTTTAATTAGCAAAATCTAAGCCAATTTTTTTTACTAGCATTTTTTTTTTTTTTTTAAAATATAAGAACTGTTGGATTTAATTGAATACCTTTTATACAATAAATCTAAATTATCCGATTAAAGCTAACAATCCTTATGCATGAATCCAATGTAAATTCTATTCAAGATCTCAAACAGGATCATTACTCTTTTTATGTTTTATATTTTACTTGATTAATTTATGTAAATATGTGTATAGGGGCAGGTTCGATGGTCCTCTTTTTTATTTGTTTTGAAAAATTCAGTATGAAAGTCGTATTTTGAGAAATTCACAGTTAGATTGAAAAATTCTCTCATACACATCATGTCCGCTAAATATATAAGTTGATTGAAGATTAAAAAGACTTCAATAGAGAATATTACAATTTTTAGTGACAAATTTCTCACCAGAAGAATAGTATCAATGCTTTTGCAATGATTGCAATGAGTTAGAGAAAGTTCCTCATTTTACACCCTAGTGATCTTAAGTCAAAGATTACATCTTTAGCCTTGTCTTTTTAGCCCCTCTTCTCATTTCCCACCTTGTTTGCTTATTAACAAATATTATTCTGCACCTTTCCTTTTAGGGGCTATTACTCTTTATTGGAGTAGTACTTGTGTCTCTCCATATCTTCATTTTACTCTTTACTTTATAAACATTGAAGGACACTTCTTTCACTTTCTTAATTACACTTTCCTCAATAGGTTTCACTATTAACAACTGATATTTCTTTTGGTGTTCTTAATTTCCAAGTAAAGCAGATTCCCTGCTCCTCTATATAGCTATAATAATGTACATATAAAAACATTTTGCTTTCCCTTCAGAAAGAAATAACATATTCATAGGTATATATGTATAGAGAGAGAGAGAGAGAGAGAGAGAGAGAGAGAGAGATTATAATTTGGGTAATGGTTGTTAAAATTATCATTGAAGCCAAGGAATACCCCATTTTAAGTTTGGACAACCTGATGAGTGGGCCTTGCTTATTAAGGTTTTCCAACAATAACAATACTGTGTTTGCTCAATCCTAATGGTACTTAATGCCATGTTGGTAAAATAAGTTCAATTGATGGTGCTGCTATACAATAATGATGGCACCAACTGCATTATTCATAATTTCGTGTTAAACCCATTAACCCCAGACAACACACTTCTACTTTTGCATCCTCAGCCAACTAATAATAAAGCCACTGCTAGAAGTAACTGCAAACCCATGGAAACAACTACAAAAAGAATACTTTACCTCATTCCCTTGTATTATATCTAAAATGATCCAACAGACATCACAAAATCTGGTAAATATTACTTGCTACATTAACCAACCAAGAAAATCATCAACAATTATTCCTTATATGGAGACAGCACTAACCCGCACAGTTTTACATGTATAATTTACATTAAAAATGGAATGTGCTTTTACATGGTGCAAATACATTATTGATCAACAAACATACAACGATGTCACTAACCGGAAAAAAAAAATAGTCTGCGGAAAGTCACCTTCATTGGAGTGAAACATAGGTTAGAGACTTAGAGCCCGTTTGCATTGGCTTTTTCTAAAATCACTTTTGAAGAACTATCTCTTCACATCTCTTTAGAGTTATGCTCAACTCATGTCTTCACATATCAAAATTTTTATACTAGATGTTATTGTTGCAAAAGTTTGGGGCCCTAGCTTTTGCCACAATTACTTCTAGTATGAAAATTTTGCTGACCATTTTATCATTCTCAAATTGTCAAGAAATGATTATTACCCCACCTCTTGAATCAAATGGAATTTTGAACTCCAAAAATAATTTTTAAAAAAAGCTAATGCAAACGGGGCCTTAGTGTAGTTGAACTTAGCTCATTAGTGACCCGCTCTTGATTAGGCCCATGAGTAATGATTTCGTCGCAAGTTGCCTGCAGAAGTAAAGAACTCCACCTGCTAATTCATGACTTCAAGTTCATTTACACCTTCTAGCTTCATAATCAAACAAGCTTCTGCAGTAAACCCAAACTCCATTAAAGTTCAGCAATGAAATAAAAGTGACTTAGGGTTTCTCATAATCTTGTATGGATATTTACTATCCCCTTTACTTGATCAAGACGAGCACCATCCCATGTCTTAACTCCAGCTTGGGTGCTTGGATTCACATTTCTTTGGCTAGATGGGAAGTTTATATTCCCCACTCTTTGGCCATGAAGTCTAAGGTTGTTTCGAACAAACACAAGATCTTCCACTCTTTCAACTCCCAACCTGTTCGCCATTTCTCGACATGGAAAGTCATTATCTTGCCAATTCTCTTGACAAATCGCGACACTTGAAACCTGGCTCAGAATCTTTATGGCTAATGTCTGTAAGTGGGGAGTTTCGAAACCAAAATTCTCCCACCATGCAACTGGGTCCATCTTATCTCTACATTCCATGGCATCTTCCTCACCGAAGGATCCATCTAGTCGCCAGTAAGAGCTGAGCTGCTCTCGAAGAACCCGTCTAGCGGCACTGTCACATTCATATCTCTCTAGAGTGGCTTTCCAACCCCGCATTGCAGTTTTATCCTTTGTTGGAACTTTCCCAAAATATCTAGGGTTGAGTATAAAACCTGCAGCATGAAGAGGGGAAAATAACATATCCCATCTGCTGTCTATCAGCACTTCCAGTTGATTCAAAGCAATGTCATCAATTCCCTTGCTCCTCACAGCTTTAAGTGCCTGAACTCGCCAATCGTAAACATCACCCATGACAGACTTATCAATATTAAGTGTAGCAAGTAACATTACAAAAGGCTCACACAACTGCAAGAACAGATGAGCCCCACTCCAGAAATTGTCCCCTATAATAGCAGTTTCAGTACTCATAGTGTCTTCTGGAATAGTAAGCTTCCACTGTTTCCACTCTTCACCAACAACTAACTCCTGCAGTGCTTGCTTTAGCTCAAAAATCCTCTGGACTACCCAATAGGAAGGTGCAAACTTGGAGGAAAGTGGATCAGAGCTCTCTTTCAAATTTGGACCCAAATGACTTGGAGAAGAACGCTGATAAGTTAGTATGCATTGCTCGATCCCCTTAGCACACGAGACAATAGGCTTTATCCAATCCAGTTCCGCTATGTCTTCCATCAACATGCGAATAGAATGTGACGTGCAAGGAGACCAGAATATATGAGGGAACTTTGACAGCATAATGGATTCCAAAGATTCACTGCCATGGTCTAAATGTGAGATTATCTGAAGCACATTTGTGGGCCCAACTTCCGTGATTGCATCACTGAGAACACATGTAAACATATTTTCCAATGCATCACCATCGGTTATTTCAACTGCTTTCAAGAATATGAGTCCCCTAGGGCTTGAAACGAATATAGTAATATATAAGCAGCCTAGTGTGCCATCTAAACGATTAACACAGATTACCGTGCAGCCTGTATGAGGCCAGGATTCCCTCACTAAAGCCATGGCTTTTTCTATCCTTGTTTTCTCTTTGCACAAAAAGGAATCAGAGAACTTATCTACTGATGGGGTTTCATACCCAGGGCCAAAAGCAGCAATTGCTTTGACCAATTCATGGAAGTAAGGGGAATTGACAATATTGATATTCAATCCCTCAGCATACAAAAATCTGGCTACTATGTCATCTACATCTTCTTTTGCAATAGGTTTCCAAACACAGGTAAGACTTGGTTGTGAAGTCCGAATGCGCTTGCCAGGCTTCCCACTTCCAGAGGTCCTTTTCTTTTTCCGAGTAAGGCGTTCCTCCTCTAAGATCTGAAATGCTTCTCTCAAAGACCTGTCTATTGCTGGGCAGCTCTTGACCCCTACACCTGTGAACCCAAGCAGGTGGGCTCTGACACGTGAATAAGATCCATTATATCGTAGATTACAGTGGTTGCATTTCCACCTTTTTGTACCACTTCCCTTGTCAAACCCACCGAACACACTAACATGTTCCCATCCCCATTTATCAGATTCTGATGGCATAGTTCGAGCCTGAGCACCCACCGCAAAGGAAAAATAATGGAAGAAAGTGAATGCCTGATAAAATAAAAAGAGCACCATAGAGAAATGAAGTCCCTTGCATGTAAACAAATTATAATTAATAACTCTAGAGTTCTGCTAAGAATATTATTCTACTAGCAAATATATATAACTGAAAGATGTCACAATGAGCTCAATCTTATATAAAAGACAATGCACAGAACAAATCAGAGACCTTTCATCTGCACACGATGGCACCATAGCATGCATTGATTTTTCCAAATAGTTTCTTTCTGCAACACCTGAAAGTTATGAACTAGACTGGACCCTCAAGATCATTTGAATCAGGACAACCTGCTACCTCAGAGATTGCCCTAGATGGCACCCAACAAGGTTTGTAACCCTCTTGTTCATATTATAACTTGTACAACATATCCATATAGAGTAAATCAAACCTATTACATATTTGAACCATAATTATCAAATAAGATGGCAGTTCACCAATGTTATCAATGTTAGGGATAGCACTGCCAACTGTTTGGCTACCGTGCAGTTGATTTGAAGAATTTCAACAAATACAGAGAAATGAATGTAAATCCACAGAAACATGTTGCCATTTTGTGACAATGCAATAAAATGCATGTCGCCACTGTGAGCTCTCCCTCAAAGCTGTCACATTGGAGCATTCTTTTGAAATTCATGCTGATTGTGACCATGCTGAAAGAAGCATAAGTAGATGGAAATTTTAAGGAATATTTGGACCTGATAACCAAGAGAGGGAGAGCTCATGCCTCTTAGCAAAAGGGAACAATTCATAGTTTTTCCCCTTGGATAATTTTTACTATGGACAGAACCAATTCATGCCTCTCTTACTATCATTGCCATGTCCTGAATCAGAAGAATCAGTCAGTCACCTTCTCATCCACTGTCAGGTTTTCAGAAATTATTTGGTCTTTTGGTGTTCTTAGTTAGGACCGGGTTTCATGAGTGTTCCTAGCTTCCTTAGAGGATTGTCTTGTAGCTGATAATTAAAGCTTTTGGGCCAAGAGTAAAATTGATCTAAAGCCTTTGTCCTTTTACAGTTGCTTAGAGACTTTGAAAGTAACTCCATCACCTTTGAAGGAGAGGAGAAAAACAAACTTAGTTCTGGGAATGGAGTTCAAGCTAAACTTTTTGATTGGATATGCTGATGGATAGTTTCAAAGGGTCAGTAGGAAGATGCATCATGACTCAGACTGTGTTATTTTCAGTTGAGACTTTGCTTGATTGTGTTTCATTTCCTTAGTGCAGTTTGGTGTGTATTTTCCCTTGTAACTTAGGCTTTAGGGGGTGCCTTGCCCTTTCTTTCCCCTTTTATTCTCTCCACTAAAATTCTCTATTTATCAGATGAAAAACACCTCTACTTGTAAAGAACTTAGGAAAAAAATATACTCCGTATTAAAAAAGGCTTAAAATTTTGGACACGTAAGTACTAGAAAAAAAAAAAGGTACATCTACTAAATGTGTTAGCTACCTTGTTAGAATACGCAACAAACTCACGTGTGTATTAGATAATGCCGTGCATGCTACAATGCAAATTATAGCATAAAATCCCAAATCACACATGGAATAGCTTTTCTTGACATCTATTACCTTTCCGCTAAAGAAAGTTGCAGAACTACTATCTTGGCTAACAGGCTAACAGCAACCTCCATTCCCACATGGAATGCATGACATTTCTCCAAGAAATGCTTCCCAGGGTCTGGCAAAATCAATACTAGCGCCTCAGTCTTGCTTTCTACATCTATTCGAAGCTTTATCTGAAAACTTGGACCACCATGCAAAGGAAGTGCCCTTGAAGCACTCTGTAATGGGGCTCATAATTGAGCTGTAATTGCAATAAACCTCCCTTTGAAAGAGCGTATCCATGAAAAGTTCAATCACCCATGGATTCAAATGTAGCCCCTCTTGGATTGCTTCCACCTTCTCTGGATCAGGTTATGACCCATTTATCAAAGCAATATATCCCAAAAGCACCACATGGTCACATAAGAAAGGATACCCTTCCAAATTTACATAGAGCTTCTCCTTGAAAAGACCCTCCATGACTTGGTATAAGTGAAACAAGTGCTCACTAAAAATCTGACTATAAACTATATTATCGTCAAAATACTGGGGAGGAACCAAAGAACGCTAGATCAACCAGAAGCATCATCAGCCAATCATATAAGCCATCCAGCGTTTTGAAGTTTGTCTTCTATTCATCACCACAACTAAGTTTGATTTGGTGATGGCTGTTGTGTAAAAACCAACATTTCTAACATAACATCTAAGCTTAGGACTGGAAACCTATACTTCACAATTATCTTCCTTATTGCATGGCTAATAAAATACATTCCCCACAAACAATTCTTTTTCGGGCATAACCGAAGTTGTTAAAGCACATGGGCTCTTGCTCTCACGCTTCAATCTCTTTGCAATCATGTCCTTCACTAGTCTTGTCATTCAGCCCACTGATGTGGTGGCATATGGCAAGCTGCCTGGTTTGGCAACTCAGCTCCTGAAATCAAATCAATTTCATGTATACTCCAGATTGAAGGATACAACCTTGGTAAATCTTCACTATTCACCAAATTCCTTCAACTTCTAAAACTCTGATAAAGTGTCCTATTTACAGTACTTCTAACTAGCATATAGACAATTCTAGTCTATATGCTAGTTAATTTATCGTTAAGTAAGCAAGCATATAACCGCAGTATACTTTAGGCAAAGTTAAACACCTTACAATCTTTTTGATAATTGTGTATCTTGCAGTAGTAATTTAGTAGGATGAATCATGTCCTGGTAAAAAACCCAAGGCATGCCTGGGAGATTATGAATGACATGCATGCTTTGTTGCAACTCTGCCCACAACTCATCTTTGAATTTATCAACCATAGAAAATTATAAATTGAACTAAAGTAGTTATAACAAAAAACTTCATTGACTCATTGAAGCCCAGCCACCTTGGGGGATGAAAATGCCTCTCAGATGGCAATCTCAAACTTGTCCATGGCTCCCTAAGGCATTATGTTCCAGCCCCGCTCCCATCCAAAAGAACATTGCATATGTTTTCTACCCACATACTGAGTGTGGAGAAAATGTTACACTGCCTATAATATTTAAGCGCTTCAATTACTGATAACACCATTATCCTTTGGATCGCTAAACTCTCACCTTGCACTCACATAACACCCACCTCTTGTCAAGCGGCCATCTTCATCGCCAACAGTCCCATTTTTCATGAGCGGACCAAGCATATTGAATGACTGTCATTTTATTTGGGATCTTTAACTAAGGAAAAAACTTGTTACTCCTTTTGTTCGCTTGAAGATAAAACTTGGTGACATTCTTACCAAACCATTTGCTCACATTTCTTTTCAACTTTTGTCTTTCAACCTGGGCATCTTTGATTCGTAAACTCCAGCTCAAGGTTCAAAGTCTCAGTTGCAGACGTCGTCGCGTCTCGATCACGGACATCTCATCACGTCTCGACTAAGATGCAACTTTAGGAAAAGATTAAAAAAATCGTAGAAAAATTAGAAAAAAAAAAAAAAGAGAGACACATTAAACCAATCAAATAAGCAAAACAAATAACTTAGGATGTAGATATGATAAATAAATTAAAAAAAAAAAAAGCTAACGCTGGTGCAATACAGTATCATGAAATAATGGCTTAAATTATAACTTTTAAAAATTAGTATAATTGTTAGTAAAAGTTATACCGTTGTTTTTGTACAAATGAAGTGTTAGGTTGTTTTCATGAATTTCATTAAAGGATTGCTCCTTAAAAATAATAAAATGGACTAATTTATAAATTAAGTAAATGTTGAAATGATTGAGATCTTGCCTGAGATGAAACGAGACGAGATGAGACGAGACAACCAAAATCTCCACGAGATGGCCGAAACGAGACAACATGACCAAGATCTCCGCCGAAACGAGACAAAATGACTGAAAACTTGGTTGAGACCATTGAGAAACATATTATAGTAGGGGCATTCTTGTAATTGTATATATTATTTATTGTTATAAATAAAGGAGATGACCCAATTCTAGGCATTTGATTCTTCTTCAACTCTAGAATGCTTCTTGGTATTAGAGCCTAAACCTAATCCTAAACCTAAACACAAATTAACAAAAAAATAAACCATGGCTGGATTTGTTACATAGCTATCTACCAATTTCTTATGCACCCCCCCACATCTTAATATACTATTTGAATACACCAAACCCAAACCCACAAAGACCCTACACAGTCCTGACCCCGATGGCCTGACCGGCGACAAACCAACCTGTTGCCAACCACTGGTGACCCTCATTGGGGTTCAGCACCTTTCAGCAACCTCACCCTGAACTCTGACAACCTCTTCCCTGAGTCTAGGGAGCTGTACACTTTTGCCAGGAGCCATTTTTTCCTGTTTTTTATTTTTTTTTTAGTCTTAAAGCCTCCCTACTATTCAAAAATTATGTTCTATGGTGATTTCGACACCCCTAACCCTACTTCCTCTTTTGTTGCTTCTCATATATAGGTATAATGGCATTTTGAATGCTCCATTGTACTTTTTATACCCTGATCAGTGAATCTCTCTCTAATTTGTTCATCTCAATGGTTCTAGATACAAATTATTCCATTTTGCTTTCCCAACTTTGGTGAATGTCCATTTCCACATCATAATTTTCCATGGTGGATGTGTTTTCCCACCTTCTTTTCTCACATTTCAAATACTTTATTGCCTTGGTGACTTGATTACCCATGGCCACTAATACTGACTTGTTGTCCAATACTGGTCCCTTGCCAAGTGCATTACTAGTGAAAAATTGGATGGCAACAACTTTCCGTTCTGATCCAACTCAGTGAAATTATATTCAAGAAGCCGTGGTAAACTTAACCTATTAAGTGGTACAATGAAAAAATCCCGATCCTAAGGATGCTACTTTTCCACAGTGGGAGATTGACAATTACACTGTCTTGGGTTGGTTTTTTAATTCCATGGTACAACGGATTTATCATATGTTTATGTATCACGAGACTGTTTGTGATTTGTGGACTGCTCTCTCTGAAATGTATGCTCATCCCCGGAATGACTCTCGGATTTATCCGCATTATTAGGATATTTTTCAGGCCTTTCAGGATGATAAAATAGTTGCTGAATATTTTGGCTATCTTCAGACTTGATGGGAGGAATTGAGTCATTATAAGTCTCATTCTGAACTTCCTTCTGCTGAAGCTACCATCATTGTTAAAAGGATTGAGTGTCAACAGACATAAGCCTTTCTTATAAAACTCCGCCCTGAGTAGGAGAAGAGTTTTGTCCATTAAACTTAGAGATTGAATAGGGAAATGAGAATTTTCCATTAGATTACATTCTATTCCAGGGTTTAAAGTGAAGGATTGAGTTCTCGTTAATGGAATGTCCTGTACTGCAAAAAAGATGAGTAGCATGGAGAGTCTATTCATAGGTAGGGGGTGGAGTTGATCAGTTGAGGGCTAATAATCCACGTGGCAGGGGTCCAGAGTTGGGTGGAGAGCATGGTAATACTACTTCAGGTCGTAGAGTTGGTTTCAGCAACAAACTCTTTAATGTCTACCTTGATGCTAATGTTGAACATGTGGAAGATAAAAGGCCAGATAAGGGTGATAATGATAGCATTTATTTAGGTGATGATAATCACGTAGGGATGGTGGGGTCTGAAGCTGAGAAGTTGGGTTACGTTGGGCCAGAATTTCTATTCCTTTTAGGCCTTTGTCTAGGCTTGTTTTAAGGAGGCCCTATTGAGTAATGCTGGAAATAATAATGGCAGGGCTGGATCAATTGAAAAGAGTATTAGGCCTGATAACTTAAGTTCTAAAACTAATCATGGTGGTCTGAAAGGGTGTGGGCTGATTGCTAATCAAAGTAAGAAGCATGTGGGTTGTTCTAACTTTTCAAAGCCCAATTTTCCAAATAATAACAATGTAAATAAGGGGAATCTGATGAATTTGTTGAAGGTTCGGGATTCTGGGGTTTTGCAGGGAAGTCAGACGGTGGGAAGAGTTGACTATGAAGACTGCGATGATTTCAGTGGCCACTATTCTCAACAAGTGGGTGAGTCACCCACGGAAAAGGATGGTTACAAGGTGCCGAGGGAAGAGAGAAGAGAAAATGCAGGAAGTTTGATGGCTAAAAACGATCTTGTTGGTTCCGATGGAGATGCGAATGATGACTCAGACAAGTGCGAATTATTGAAGGACTGTAGGGGTGATTGTGAAGGGGTTGTTAATTGTCAATTGTCGGATTATGTGAATTTAGAGAAAGAGTTGAAAGAAATTGATAATGGAATCGGTTTATTCGAAATGAATATGACTTTGATTTCGCTTCTTCAGATGGAGGGTCTATCAAGTCTTCTTCAGCTTCATTTTAATTTTTCGAGTCGTATGTGTCAGATTCGGATCATTCGGGGGAGGATAGGGAATTGGATCAAGTAAGGGCAGTATTAGGGTTTGGTAAGGATGGCATTTCTGAAAAAAAGGCAAATGTATGTTCTTCTTTTATCCATGATTCTTGCAAAAATTCTGAATTTTTGGAGGGTAATTCGCAAACTTTGCCAGATAATAGGAAATCAAATATTCTGGGTGAGGGAGGTCCCTTTTCTTTTGAGCCTACATTGTTGTATGAGAATTTGGATATACCTTCTGTGGGATACAGGAGGTTTAATTTCTCTAATTGCAATAATTTCCATGCTAATTCTTGTAATTTGAATCATATTTTGTTTTCTAATAAAGCCAAAAGAGATTTAATTAATGTGGAAGGTCCAGGTCAATTCTTGTTAGAGTCGATTTCTGAAGGTATGGATAGTAGGTAACCTGAAATTCGAGGGAATGAATTAGTAGTCGTGGATAATGAGAACTAATAGTTTCAAGGGCTTAATGAATCAGTGTCTTTTTCTCTTAATGAAGAAGGGTGGGCAAATTTAAAAGAGTTTCTTAGTAAAATGAATTTATTTTTAGTTAGGAAAAAAGGTGGTAAGAGTAATTTGGGTTTGGTTAGTGGGGGTGGTAGTAAGGCAGGTGGAAGGAATTCGGGTAGCGTGTCTAGAGGTGTTAGAGAGCTTAGAAATTTAGATTTTGGAATGAATTATGATAGGAATTTGGGTAGGAGTAAGACAGGGGTGGTGTCGGTGTCTCAATGAAGATCGTTAGTTGCAACGTGAGAGGGTTACGTAATTTGCGTAAAAAAGTGGTTATTAATGAATTATTGAGAAAGATCTCCTGATATTGTGATTATTCAGGAGTCTAAACTTATGGAGGTTGATAGGAGGTGTGTTAAAAGTTTGTGGGGTTCTAGATAAAAAGATTGGGCAGCTCTACCGTCAGTTGGATGGGCAAGTGGTATTATCGTTATGTGGGATGAAAGGGTGGTAAAAGCAGAGGAGGTGGTCATTGGAGGTTTTTCGGTTTCAGTTAGGTTTAGAAGTTTGGATGATAAAGAGTGGTGGTTGTCGGGAGTGTATGGTCCAAATGATTTTAGAGGTAGGGTTCAATTTTGGGAAGAATTATATAGTCTTTTTGGACTTTGTGGTGAATTTTGGATTTTAGGTGGTGACTTTAATGTGGTGAGGGGTTTTTTTAGAAAAATTTCCTATTTCTAGGGTCACGAGGAGTATGAGGGATTTTGATTCATTCATTAGGGAGTGTGGATTGTTAGACCCTCTATTATTGAATAGTAAATATACTTGGTCTAATGGTAGGGAGAGGGTAGTGTGTTGTAGATTGGATAGGTTCTTGTCTTTTAACAGATGGGATGAATTGTTTCCTAACGGTAGGCAAGAGATGTATCCCAAAATAGTGTCTGACCATAACATTGTTATTTTTAAGAGTTGTGCTCTCAAATGGGGCCCTATTCCTTTTAGATTTGAAAATATGTGGTTGATTCATCTTTCTTTTAAAGATAATTTTAAGATGTGGTGGGATGAAGCTAGTGTTCAGGGTTGGGAGGGTTTTAAGTTTATGAAAAAGTTAGGTTGGGTGAAGTCAAAGTTGAAAGTTTGGAATAGAAAGGTTTTTGGGGATCTGAAGGTTGTTAAAAATAATTTAGTTGAGAGGGTTGGTATTTTGGATTCATTGGAAGAGAGTGGGTCTCTTTCCGAGGATTTAAGGAGAGAGGGGAAGGACCTTTTAGGAAAGTTTGAGGATGTAGTGTTTAAGGAGGAAGTTTTGTGGAGTCAAAAGGCTAAAGTTAAATGGGTTAAAGAAGGGGACAACAATACTAAATTTTTTCATAAGGTTGCCAATGGAAATAGGAAAAGGAATTTTATTAGTAGGTTGGAAACTAAGGATGTGTCTTTTATGGAAGATGAGGTTTTTATGATCAATGAAGCGAAGAGATTTTTTTGTGATCTGTATTCTTCTGTTCAAGTTGATAGGCCAGTGGTGGAGGGCTTGGATTGGTATCCTATTAGTGATGTGAAATCAAACCGGTTAGAGAGGCCTTTTGAGTTGGAAGAGATTAAAGAGGCGGTTTGGGAGTGTAGTAGGGATAAATCTCCTGGTCCAGATGGTTTTACTCTTAGTGTCTATCAAGATTGCTGGGATGTTTTAAAATTAGGTCTTTTGAATGTCTTTAAAGAATTTTACGAGAATGGGGTGGTTAATTTGTGCACAAATACCACATTTCTTTGCCTTATTCCTAAAAATGAGAGTGCGGAAAAAGTGAAAGACTTTAGGCCAATTAGTTTGGTGACATCGCTTTATAAGATTTTGGCTAAAGTTCTTTCAAGAAGTTGAAAAGAAGTTCTTTGTGACACCATTTCATACTCTCAAGGGGGCTTTGTGGAAGGAAGACAGATTCTTGATGTGGTGCTTATAGCTAATGAGGCTGTCGATGAGTATTGGTCTAAGAATAAAGAGGGTTTATTGTTTAAGGCGGATTTTGAGAAAAAACATATGATCATGTGAATTGGGGTTTTCTTGATTTTATTTTGGAAAGTAAAGGTTTTGGTAGTAGATGGAGGAGTTGGATAAGAGGTTGTCTGTCTTCGGTTAATATGTCGGTGATTTTTAATGGTAAACCTGGAAAGTGTTTTAGAGTGTCTAGAGGTCTTAGGCAACGTGACCCTCTTTCCCCTTTTTTGTTCACTTTAGTGGTTGATGTTTTAGGTAGGATGGTTGATAAGGCTTGTGAAGCTGGGTTAGTGGAAGGTTTTTGGGTGGGTAGGGAAAGGGTTCATGTGTCCCATCTTCAGTTTGCAGATGATACGATGTTTTTTTCGTCTAATGATGAAGAATGTTTAATGAACTTTCATAAGATTTTGTAGGTGTTTGAGTTATTGCCTAGATTGAGAGTAAATTTGGGCAAGAGTGGTTTAGTGGAGTGAATGTTCCTGAAGTGGAGGTTAAGAGGTTGGTAGATTTGATAGGTTGCAACGTTGAATCGTGGCCCTTGAAATATTTAGGGTTACCTTTGAGGGGAATCCTAGGTCAATCTCTTTTTGGGATCCAGTGATAGACAAGGTTAGGAAGATGTTAGATGGTTGGAAGAAGTGTTTGTTGTCTAGAGGGGGTAGGTGTCTAGAGGGGGTAAGTTGACTTTGGTCCAAGCAGTTTTGTCTAGTATTCCAATATATTTCTTGTCTCTGTTTAAGGTGCCGGTTAGGGTAGCTAATAATTTAGAGAAGTTAATGAGAGATTTTTTGTGGGAAGGTTGTGGGGTGGGGAAAAATTACACTTGATAAGTTGGGAGGTGGTGTGTCGATCTAAACCTAAAGGGGGGCTTGCTGTGGGTAACATTATCCATCAAAATTTGGCATTATTAGGGAAATGGCTTTGGAGATTTCCTCGTGAAATTAATTCCCTTTGGCATAAAGTTATCAAGAGTAAGTACAGGTTGCAAGATAATGGTTGGGATGCTATAGTGAGTAGGGAGGTGACTTATCGTAGCCCTTGGAAAGGTATTTCACAAATTCTTCCAATCTTCTTGAATTTTGTTGTGTTGTCGGTTGGTAATGGGATGAAAGTTAGGTTTTAGGATGATGTTCGGAGAGGGGAGCATTCTTTTGCTTCGTTGTTCCCAAGGTTGTATAATCTTTCGCTTGTCCATAATGCTCCAATTATTAGTTTTGTGCTTTCATATTCGTTTCCGGTTTCGTGGGATTTTCATTTTTTCAGAAATCTTAATGATAGGGAAGTGGATGAGCTTTCTTCTCTTTTGACCATTCTTAATGGTTTCCATTTGAATATATTGATTGAGGATAGGAGAGGTTGGGTATTACATTCTTCAGGGTTCTTTTCTTGTAAATCTTTATTTGATGCTTTATGCGATGACTTTTCGGTTCCTCCCTTTGTTCCTGCAAAGTTTATTTGGAAAGCGAAGACCCCCCTTAAAATTCAGGTTTTTGTTTGGTTAGTGACTCATAAAAGAATTAATACTAATGACCTTCTTCAGAGGAGAATGTCTAGTTGGTATCTTTCTCCACAGTGGTGTGTGATGTGTTGTGGAGAGGAATAAAGTATTGATCATCTTTTTTACACTATCCGGTTGCCAAAGAGTTGTGGTGTCTTTTGTTTTAGCTTGGTGATGAGCTTTGGGTTGTTCCTTAACATGCTTTTCAGATGATGGAGATTGTTTTTAAGGTTTTTGGGTCTTCTTTGAGAGCTTCCATTGTATGGAAGTGTTTTGTTTTGGCTATTTTCTGGGTAATTTGGCTCAAGAGAAATGCAAGGATTTTTTTATGATAAAAGTCAATCTGTTCAAAGTTTGTGGGATAAAATTTGTTTTTTAACATCTTTATGGGTTTTGGTGACGAGAGAGTTTAAGGGTGTTCCTTTGTTTATCATTAGGGATAATTGGGTGGCTACTTTTAATCCTTTATTTTTTTTTTTTTTTTTTTTTTTTCTTTGATTTTCTTGTAAGTAGGACTCCTTTGTCCTCTTTGGTTTTTTTAATATAATCGTTGATTATCCAAAAAAAAAAAAAAAGAAGGGGAGAAGTTCTCATCTCGATCCTTCGCAGACCTAAATGACTCGGCCTAATCATCTCGATCTCGGCCCAAACTTTAAACCATGCTCCAACTTGAGGGGGAGTATTAGGGTCAGTATTATTTAGTTATAGTCAGCTGCACTTCTATGCAAGGGTATTATTGTAATATCCATGCAATCTCTCTAATATTTTAATAATAAAGTTATGGCAAGGAATTGATTATGCACCTAACCTAATTTTCAAACTTCCTCATCATTCTCTTCTCGCCAAACCCTAATCACACAAACCTTAATTTAACAACTCAACCATTGCAAAAATCTCTACAATGTGGAATTATTATAGGAAAAAGATGTTTCATATGTCAAAAGAACTCACTGTAGAGAAAATTGGAAAACATTTATGAATTGAAGAAGAAAATCAAATTCATATGATTTCCAACCAAGCTCTAAAGTGAATGTGAACTATTTAGATAAAAATAGATCTAAAAAGACTCAAAATATCTTAGAGTTAAAAAGAATAGGAATAATTTCAAAAAGAATAATTTAAAAACTCCAATAAAGAAAAGAATGGCCTATTCTTTTCTTTATTGGAGTTGTCAGGAAAAAAGGGTCACTACATTCAAGAATGCACAATGCAAATCCTTGAAATATCATAAGCGAGAATGGCAGTAATTCCAACACTGCAAATGTGAAGGAAGACAACATGAAAAAACTTGTCACAATGGTGTCAAAGATGCAAATTGACATGATTACAGAACTACATATGGTAGTTACAACAAAATCATGTGATTGGTGACTCAATTCTAGTGTTCTTGTTCATGCGTGCAACAACAAAGCATAATTCAAGATTTGTGAAAAAACAACTTGGAAAGAAGCTTACCTTGTTAAATGTTCTACATGCTCCAGAATATTGGAAAAATCTTGTATCTATGAATCTATTTTTGTAAGAATGGCATGATAAATATTCTAGAGTCTGATAAGTTAGTCATGTCTAAAAATGGGGTGTTCATGTTCAAACTCAGTACTAATGAAATTATTTCTTCTTCTGCTTATATAGCTCTATTTTTCTTTTTCTTTTTTCTCAACAGCATTATCGCTTCCGAGTTACCACATCTAAATCTTAATTATTTGAAATATATGTCAAAGAATGGTTTGCTCTCTTATAAACATGATGATAATACAAAGTGAAAAGTATGTATTCAAGCCAAAATGACCAAGAAACCTTTTCTCAAGGCTGAAAGAAATTCTCAAATTTTAGAATTGATACCAAGCTTCAACAAACCTTACAACATTTAAGTCGACCTTCGTAGGCTTCAACACATAAGACCAAGCCAGCCTCATACAACAAGACCACAATGGATTCAACCAACAAACCCCTGGCCAAGGGAACAGTTTAGGCTACACAACACAAAAATAAAGTTTTGGAAAAATTACATTTTGACTTCTCGGCCCTCGTACCATAACCCAAAAACAGTTTGCACTATTCAGCTTTTTTTTTTTCAAACACTTCAAACCCCTCAAGTTTTTTTTTCTTCTTTTTTTTTTCATTGGGTGGGGGGTGGGGACTATAACACCATTAAAAGCATAATGCCTACGCCAAAGTGATTAGAAATAAAATTCTCAATGAGTTTTTGTGAGAGAGACACAGAGAGGGAAGAGAGTGATACAAAAAGGAGAGTTTTCTTTGCACAAGAGTAATTGAATGTGGAAGGGTATGTTGTCAACAAATCAGCCAAAATGGCATTTTTCGTCTTAATAACACATTAAATTGGTCACGTGCAATATAATGGCTAGTTGACAGAAGGGTATTTAGTGTCATGTTTGAAAAGTACAAGGGTGCAAAGTATTTGAATAAAATAGCTGAGAAGTGCAAATCGTTCTTGGGTTAAAGTGAAAGGGGTCATAGTGTAATTTTCCCGAAAGTTTAAGAAAGAGATATCATGGTCCTGAAAAACATTGTCACAACAGGCTGCACAGCCCAAGGTTTAAACGCTGCAAAATGATCCATAGATAAAACCCACATGCACAAAGTGAAGAATGAGGACAATGGAAATCAAGTAAATCAATGCTCATCTCCACTGAAGATTGTTTAAATCCATTATAAATAAAGACTATGCAGGAAGATGAAGAAGACAAATGGCCACTATGGCTGATATTGTAGAGGCTATTAAGTTAGAAGGACATATATTGGTTTCAATTTTAGTAAAATCATAAATGCCAGTTTCCTGGATGCTAGACTGTACCTATGTTCTTGCAACCATTTCTTGGCAATGGGAAAAACAAAACCTGGTCCTATAAACACACACACACACAAAATCCCGATCTTATAAGGACATCCTTACACTTCTTATTATCCACCCACATTCACAGGGATAGGTATTTTGAAAAACCAGCCGTTGGATTAGATAATCTTCTTATGCATGTTATGTTTGCCAAAATCACAGTGATTCAACAGTTAGTTTTCAAAATACAGACTGTTAAACAATTGTAACAATATCTAACAGTAAATATTATCAAAGTTTGTCACATTCTATATTTTGAAAACTGATTGTTGAATAACTAAATTTGACAGACATGATATGCATAAGAAGAATATCTAATCCAACGGCCGGTTTTTCAAAATACCTATCTTATGGCCTCCGGTGGGAATGGGCTAACGATAAGATAGGTAAAGATGTCCTTATCTAATCATAATTCTATATATATATATATATATATATATATATATATATATATATATATATA
>JAESVK010000622.1:5292902-5318554 GCA_017140935.1 Hamamelis virginiana
AAAAAAACTGTCATTTTTTATTCTTTGAATTCCAGTTTTTTTAAAAGTCAGTTTTCTCATAAACCAACTGTCGGATCACTGTGATTTTTTGCAGGCATGAGAAGCACTGCATGAATAGGAAATCCAACGGTCGAAATGTGAAACTGTGTCCTTCATCACCCCCTAAATGGGGGTGACCGGATGCAGCCACAATCAGGCCGGCCTGACTGTAGCATTTCTGATATACATACATATATATATATATATATATATATATATATATATATATATAGAACATTTGTCGATATGGTGAATGCTATGATTTTAAATGCTAAATTTCCTTTTAATTTATGGGGAGTGAGAAGCATTGGTTACCGCATGTCATATGCATAATAGAATGCCTTCTAGAAACACAAATGTATCACCATGTGAATCTTGAACAGGCAGAAAACTAAATCTGAAATATTTAAGAGTATGGGGGTGTGTCTAGCCTTCTAAAAAGTTCCAAACCCAAAAAGACTTAACTTGGAACCAAAGGCTATTAAAAGTGTTTTTATATGTTATGCTGAAAACTCTAAACTTAAACTCAGGTTTCTAAGTTAAATCCTAATATTTCTCTTAATGATAAGAGAGAGTCGATGAATATTCCCACAAAACCATAAAAATAAAAAAAAAAATAAAAAAAATAAAAAAAAAGAGCCAATTAGAAAAAAGAAGAATGTAGGTTCTAATTTTATTTCATCCCAAGCCAGTGACCCACTGTCCTTATCGTGGAAGGAGATAAGAATATTGTCCTTAATAAAATACTCATTGTATTGAACTCAGAAGATGATCCTATGACTTTCAGAGAAACTATGTCTTCAAGAGATGCAACTTTCTGGAAAGAAGCTATAAATTATGAGATGGACTCAATATTATCTAATAGTACTTAGGTTCTAGAGCATTTAACACTGGGATCAAAACCTGTAGGATGTAAATAGGTATTTAGAAGGAAGTAAATTACTAATGTGTCTCAACCTTTAAGGCTAAGTTAATAGCCAAAGGAATCAAGAAAAAGTGGGCATAGACAATTTCGATACCTATGTATGAAGCCAAAGCAAGGATTACATCCATTCGAGTTCTAATAGCTCTTGTATTTCACAATTAACAATAGACTCTGAGAGCATTGGCAACAACAGGCAAAGAAGTAGAATAGCTTAGAAATATGTTGTTAGATATGATGTTGTGGCCACAACCAATGCCAGCTATTTCTTTGTATTGTGCTAGAGTATATAGAACTGTGTATAATGATAAGTCTAGACATATTAGTTTAAGACATGAGCATGTTTCAATTAAATTTGGAAGGATTATCAATGTGAGAGATCAAGTAACAATTTGGCATACCGCATACCTTTATCTCATGAATGGGAAAGGGCAACATCCATCATAATGGGGCTAAAATCCTTTAAATAGAATCATCAATAATGGTAACCCAACCTTAGATTATAAATAATCTAATTTAAGGTTTAATGAACAAGTTACTGATATGAGGTTAATTTAGCACTGAATTAATATTAAAGCTTCAATCAGGATGGATTAGTGCAATTGTAACTACTATTACAATGTTAGAAGCTGAGTAATACTCTCAATGAATTTTAAATTTTAATTGGAATGTCCGAAGTAATGGAGACATATATGGAAGGAACTTACACATAATATGAACATAGAAGTGGTCCTACATCTAACAAGAATTTAGGGTTTATTCTTGTAAATGTTCATGAAACTATGATGTAGCACCTAGCCATAATAATGCCAAAGTTATGAATTTCTCATAAAAATTGGATATGTTCGTGTGTGTGTGTTTTATTTCTAGTTTTAATACAAAGAAGTGAAGGAACGCATGGTTTAAACTAAGGCCACCAATTACTCCATTAGAACTTTGAAATGCCTACACTAACGAAAGGTTCAAGTCAAAGATAACTTGTTGTATGAATGATTATATCATCATAAAACCGAAAAATGTTTTATATCACAATCTAGTGGGGGATTGTTATAATATCAGGTACAAATTATAATATAAAGGAATGAAGGCATCCAGGGGTGGAGTTAGGAATTTACTCTTATGGGGGAAACCTTTGATTGGTTGTTAGTATTTTATAATAATTCTATAAACTAAAGAAACCAGTTGGCCATATTCCTAATTTTATATATATTCCAAAGGTGATTAAATTCCTAAATTACATATGCTTTCACAAAATATCAAACCAAGCATCATTCAACATGTCCCAAGAGGGGTTTTAAAAATTTTATAAGTTCTGTTAAATTTCCAAATCCTAAGTGCTCCAAGTCTTACATATGTTCAAACTAAGTCTCATTCAACACAAGTGAGTGGGAGAGAGGACATAACTCGTCAGAGTAGAGAGAGAGAGACTAAGCATCATTCAACACATACCAAATACAATTCCATATTTACATATATACAAAATGGGATTATAAATTTTGTAAGTTCTCTTAAATTCCCAAATCCCAAGTTTCCAAGTCTTACATATGTTCAAACTAAGCATCATTCAACACGTGAGAGAGAGAGAGAGAGAGAGAGAGAGAGAGAGAGATGAGTGTAAAATAGTTTGCAGAAGTGACAAAGTCTGAGACATCATATAGGTTCTGCATGGTCAAACCCATCACCTATAGCCTAAAGACTAGTGGAGATCATATGCCACTTTCATGTCCTTTTTTGTTGTCCCCTCTTACAAAAATCCACCTTGAAAGACCAATTATGGGTATTTTTTAAAAAGTAAGTTTTTCAAGATGAACTTTTGTGAGAAAGGATATGAAAGTGGACCGTGAAAGTGGGATAGATGATCTCCACTACCTAAAGACTTATTCCCCTCAAGTGCTTTTACTTTTTAAAAGAACCACAAAAGTTCTAAAAATTATAAAGTTATTTTACAAATAATACAATGGGACCATTGGGGCAACTTAAATAAATAAATGAAACTTCACAAAATTTTGAACTAACCTCAAAGTTTTTTAAAATTTTAGGTAAATCCGCACCTTCACTTTGTCTTGAGAAGTGTAGTCCAACGTAGAAAGTTTATACAGCTTTCTTTAACTTTATAAGTGGAGTACAACTTCCAAAGTTACCGTTAGATGGAACGCAAGAGAGAGATTAAGAGAGATTAATCCCACAAGCTCAAATGTGTGACCCTAGAATGCCGCACATATGCAGTGTGAGCAATGAACCGTAGGGAGCTAGCTAGTGATGCATTATTGGCACTTTAGTGGCAAACTTGGCAGTTAGCATGTGGCACACAATGATCAAAATCATGTGGTGGCACACTATTTGCCTAATGATAATTCAGCCAAATGCAACAATTTTTTAAACAAATAACTGCCATTACAATTATTAGCAGTAATTAGTAATTGTTAGGTAGTTATGACTGTTAATTTACAGCAGTTATGTCTGAATGAAAAACTGCAACTTTTCAATAGTATCTCTGCAGATTTATAGATAATGGATTCATCTACAGAAGTTAAGATGAGAAGCCCTAAAATGTGTCCCAAATGACATGATCAGTGACGTGGCCCACCATGGCGCCATGTTAGCTAGATATATCTTGAAAGTTATTTGTTAGGAACCCTTTAGAAACTCTTTCAAGTGGGGGTAAATATCTCAAAAGCATTTTATCATCCCGCCTCAAAGTTGCATTTTTTTTGTTTATTTTTCTAATTGTACTTCATTTACAGATTAAATTTTCTAACACTCAACACTTTGCCAACTCTTTCGTAATGTTTTCACACCACTATTAGCATCTTTGAAAAACTATTAGAATCTATTTGAATCTATGAAAAAGCAAGAGAACGAAAAAGAAAAATGCTGCCAATTGCATTAATAAGGACTCCTCCCCCTAGCAATTTTAGTCTTTTCCCTTTCCTTTCTCCTACTCTTTTGGATATTCATATAGAGACTTTACGTTTTTTTCTTCACAGAAAATGTTAAAGATATCGGATAAGTTTATCTACTCCTTTATCCCCACCACTTTTATTGACAGACATGCCGATGACAAATTAGAAATTAATAAAAAAAAGTTGAATCCCTTATATTTTGAACCTAAATTGTAAATCCCCGTTAGTGGCGGATGAATCGAGTAAATGTATCTAGCATGCCTAGCAGCACTTATGGACAAAGCCATATATATTTCAGCCTTTCAGGGGTGGCAGTTGCCCCTATGAGATTTTTTTAAAAAAAAATATGTCCTGCATATTTTAAAAACCCTGAATTTGCCCTCAATTTTTTTTCTCTCTTCATTTTACTCTCCTATTCCTCTCCTTTTTTTAATTTTCCCCCTTCAATCCCTCCATGGATGATAGCTTGATTGTGTTTATTGAGAGGGTATTTGTAATGGGGATTATTTGTTGAATTAGTCTGGCATAGTGAAAGCAAAAATATAGTTATGGTATTGACATATGCCCTTTGTTTATTGGCTGGAAATATCCTTAAACCACACTCTACAGGATGAGTCGATTTTAAAGATACATCCAATAATATTAATACACGTGTTGAAACGGTTTTGAATGTCAGAACAGTTGATATTCAAATATTCGATTCAATCATTGGGAAATAACAAACTCTGCCTCGTGGCAGGTCATTACTTGACAATCCATGTTTCCATCATCCAGTAGGTTAACCCGACATAAGGAGAAATTACCACGTGTCTCTCTACCTTGACTATTTAAAGATTGCTCGAGGGCAACAGAAGATAAGTCTTTTCCTGCATTGAGAATTTAGTATTACTTATTATTCTCTGTATTGCCTAGCAAACTAATTAGAGCGTCGGAGATACCATGGCCAGCACCACACCGGTGTGTCCAAGCGGCTCTTCACACTCATTCATTTCTCTGCGCAGGGAAAGCGTACGGTTATTACCTTGAACGAAGTTTGGTAATAACAGTATTTGATAGCGTTGATAAGAGCATCTCCAATGCATTCATCCCATTTGATGTGCCAATGCAATGCCAAAATTTGGCCATTTAATGTGCTGATGCCAAAATTTGGCACCTCAAATGGCATCAATGCCAAATTTTAGTACAAATGACACCCAATGCATTAATGCTATATTTTGGCATTTTCCACTTTATGAAGGGAAAGTATGACATGGCACAAATAGCATTTGCCATTTTTGGTGCCAAATCTAGAAATCCTATGTGTTGTTGCCAAAATTTGGCGCCCCAAATGGCACACCATTGGAACAACATAACCTTTTTGGGTGTCGATGCCAAAAATTTTGACTATGGCATACCATTGGAGATGCTCTAATGAAACCATCATACAACACTTTCAAAAGATGGAGCCCTAGAGGACAATTGTAAATGTTCTTTTTTTAATTGAAATATAATTTATCAAATGTCAATAGATTATAATTTTTTGCAATTTTTTCTATCTCAAATTAACACGATAAGAAAACAAAAACAACAAAAAGGTTCTCAAATTTTTAAATTGGAATAAACTATTAACAATCAATTAAACTTCACCCACCTCCCACCCAATTTCCTGGCTTCGTCCCTGGCAGCACTATTTTTTCGCTACCTCATGACAAGTTTGAGTTGGGTGCTTGTATACAAATTGTTAATTGTATTGGTGATAAAGAGTAGTTTAGTCATATTAACTTGAATTAATTATATAATATATGTATATTGTAATTATAAATTGGACACACACAACAGAATAGGAACCTAGGGCAAGAGTGTGCTCTACTTCTCCTAAATCTTCTTCTCACGTTTCTGCACTTCATTCCACAAAATCTGCTACTCTCATCATTTAGTCTTTATATACATATATAAAGGTAGAAAGAGGCTTGTTGTGTTAGCATTTTTGTGCCAAAATTGTCTCGAGATTATTCAAGAGAATATGTTTACATCAATATTTTATATACAACTATTTTTTTTTATTTTTCTAATTTTCAAATTATTATTCATTTTTTTTATCTTCGCATCACTTGTGGAAACAAATTTTGAAACTAAATTAAGTTGTGAAAATGTTTCCATTTACATGTGTATTGAGATTCTACAAGTAGTTTGTGAGAGAGAGAGAGAGAGAGTCTACAATTAGCATTGCTTGGAATCAAACGTATAAATAAAACTTAAAATCAATAGAAATAAATATAGGGTAGTTTGTGTGTGTGTGTGTGTGTAGAGAGAGAGAGAGAGAGAGAGAGTGGTTGATCTGTTTACCTGAGGCTGAAAGTGAATGGTTGAGTGGGCTAAAAGCTGAATTATCGCTGATAAGAGAGTCTCGTCAAGTCTAATTTGGGTTTCTTGAAATTCTTAGCTCTTACACGCGAAACCTGCGTTTCTTGAAGGGGATGTTTTGAGTACGCTATCTGATGAAACCTCAAACTTCAATGAGAAGGAGAGAAAGAACGCCAATACGAAACGTGGGTTTTCTTCAGTGAAACGGGGGCTTCCGTTTTTCTTTTTATTATTTACTATTATTTATTTATTTATACTTGTTTTAAACAGCGTTCGGTAACTGACACTACTACACTATCCCATTTCCCACACCGAAAGTAGAACAATCTGTCTTCATGGCCAGACCTTGCTAAGGTTTGAAATTGCAGCATCTCAAAGCCCATTACAGGCCCATAGATAAGAATTCATAAATTCTGAATTGGGTGGGGTTATTGCAAATTTGCAACTCCAATTGCTCTCTACACCCAATTTGTGTCTATACTCCAATGGTTTGTAAAAAAAACCCCATAAACTTCCCAAAATAACCCCAATCCCATGTGAAGCCCTAATGTAATTTGTTTCTACACCCAACAGCAACCTCTCGTCTCTCTCTATCACCCATTCGGCGAGATTGGGTTTCCTTCTCCGGCTCGTCGACCAGCCCAAGTCTCATGCTTCCTCCCTCGCCGACAAGCCCACTGTATCTTCTCCGGCAAGCCTACTATCTTCTCCAGCGAGCTGTACCTCTCTCCCTCCCTTCTTCGACTGTCTCTCTACTCCACTCGTCCAAGACCCCTTTGTTTGTCTAAGATTGCCTTGGCAAAATGGTTTTTCCAATTTGCTGAAAGAACCAAATGTCCATTTACAGAGGAAAAATGATTTCATCCAAATGGTAGGGAGATTAAGCAACTAGCTTCTGGGATATTAGGCAAAAATGGCATCATTTTCCATTTCGTTACCTCTTGTCTTTGCCTCTGCGTTGCCATGGGATTCCCCATTGGCAAATGCCTTGTCCCAACAAAATGGTTCTGGTAAATGATGAGTTGGTTTGGGAAGCTTTGGCATTTTGTTTTAGTCATTGTGTTCATAGAACTTTCAAGATTTTACATTTTCAATCTTTTGTTTTAGATACAGTGTGGAGTTTTGGCTTGGCTGTGTAGAGGTTTAGGCATTTCCGTGACTTTGGGTGATGCTTGAAAGTTGTTTGATAAAATGCCAAAGAGAAATATAGTAGCTTGGATCTTGATTTTGGTACTGTTAAGCCAGCACAGTTTTATTAATGGAGTGAAAGAGTTCCCTTTGCTTAATCTGTAGCAAATGAGGTGTGTAGAGATCAAAATCCCATTGACGACTTTGGTTTTTTACTTTTTTTTTAAATTATTATGTTCTTTAAAGTAAATTTGTAAATGGGTATTTTAGGAATGAAAAACAATTGGGCGTAGAGAGCAGCTATTAGAGTTGCAATAACCCCACCCTTCTGAATTTTTGTTGCATGTCAATACAGTGGTCCAAACTTGGTTGTACTAGGGACAACAGAGGGGCAGTATGGTCCTCTCATTCTCTTTCTCTTCCTCTCTCCAAATAAATTTTATAAATAAAAAAAAAAAAGGAAATTTGGTGATAGGTCCTGCTCAAGAAAAGTTTAATGCGAAAAGTCCTCTTAAAATTTCTTTCCTTCGTAAGATCCTATTTAAAAATTATTTCATGTGAAAAGTCCTAATCTTTTAAAAATATTTTTGAACATGGCGGAACTGCCCTGAGTGTATTTTCATTGTCCTGTGGTATATTTTTACTATATATTTTGCATTTTCACTGTCTTGGGTGTTAACAGTGAAAATATCCAATACGGTGAAAATACCTAACACTGAAAAATGAAAATAGCTAGCATAGTGAAAATAACCAAGACAGTGACAACATCTTTATATGCAATAATCTTTAAATGGTCTCTCTCTCTCTCTCTCTCAGATTTATAGGCATAATAACCTGTATTTTTACAATTTCCTCAACACTTCAGGCTTGATCACGACGAGTGCTATGATTTCATATATAAGATAAACCAAAATCCATTGAAATTCAACCAATTCGTTGTCTTTTTACAATTTGCAGTGATAAACCTCAAGTCTTCTTACAATTTGTAGAATCGATTGAAGTTCACGGAACAGATCTCATATCTGAGATAACTTAGAGAATGATACCCCAACACCCGTACCAAAGGCAACACCACCACCGCCATTGACACAAGATTAGCTCCAACGAAGAACAGCAAATTCTACTCATAGCTACTAAACGACTACTAATGGCGAGAGAGAGAGACATCGCATGTTCTTCTCATTGCTGCTAATAACGAGATTGCAGAACGATAAGGATGGCTCCAGCAAACAACAACAAGATCGGCTTCGAAAGTGAGAAATCTAGTTCTCTCACCTCTAATCGTAGATCAAATTTCAGTTGCGGTGAGCAATAGAAGAATATGCAACCTCCAGAGGAAAGAGAAATCGAGAGGAAGAGAAAAAAAAGGAGGAGAGAGAAAAAGAAAGAAGAAAATAATGAGAGGACAGAGAAACAGAGAAGAAGAGAGAGGGATGAGAGAAATAAAGAACAACAATTCCATATCACTCGATACTTTAACCAGAAATTAAAAACCACCCTAATGTGTCGTGGTTTGAGTGGTGCGTGAAAAAAAAAAAGGAAAGCAGTTTGAGATGAGAGACCTCACCACTCAAAGCATAACACATCAGGGTAGTTTTAAATTTTGGGTTAAGGTGTCTAGCGTTAAAGTATTTTTCGAAAAAGAAATAAGAAAATAGTGATCTGTGCTTATGGAGAAAGAAAGTTAGAGTCTATATATTTGAGGCGTCGAGGGTAGTTTTGTCCAAAACATGGCAATAAGACTTTTTGCAGCAAATAATTTTTTTGAAGGACTTTTTCCATTAAAGCTTTCTAATGTGGGACTTCCGGCCAAATTACCCTAAAAAATGGTTAAATGCTGAGTAGAGTCATGCTGTGATATTGATGAGTTAAGCATCGTGGGCATCATATGAATTAGAATCGGATTGTCCTGGATCCAACTTTTAAAGAACCGACCAATTCATTTCAGTTCTCGATTTTTTGGCTTTATCCGAAATCCAATATGTGAAACCGAATTATGGAACCGTCTATTAAAATATATTATTATTATTATTATATATTAAATGCAACATTGTAACATGAAATTTACTTTTTGTAACATTGTAAATTTATAATACAATAATCCCAAAATTTGTTTGATATTTTTTAAAAATTTTCCTAACCATTTTAAAATTCAAGCTATTTTATTTTTCCCCTCTCTATCTTAAGTCCTAACATAAGGTAGCCTTTTATAGTTTTTTTTTTTTTTTTTGTTAACTACATGTCTATAACTAGTTAAATACGAGTCTACACTCCTTTTGAACCCAAAATTGTTTTTAAAATTTATTTTTTTAATCAAACACAATTATAAAAGCTACTTCTATTGTTTTAAACTTTTTTATAAGAAAAACAATACAATTAAAAATTCATTTTTTATAAGAAAAAAAATACAATAATTTTTTTTTTAATTTTCCTAACCCATGTTAAAAAAAACTACGTCTATTGTTTTTATAAGAAAAATAATTCAAATAAAATGTGGATTTTCTCTAATTGATTTTGCGACACCTTATACTAATGTACTCTCTATTCCTTAACGAAGAGGTAGAACATGATTATTATAATGTTGGGTCTCATTTTGAACCAAAAAATATTCTATTAAATAATTGAGGGTCACATTCCCCTTACTGCTCTCTCTATCTATCACTCATTCTCAAAAAATAAATATGGCTCGAATATTTTGAGAAACCGACCATTGGATTAAAATGGCAATCATCCACGGTCTAATTTTAAAAACAATGTCACTATAAAAAAATGTGATGCTCGATTGTTTGTAATTAATAAAACAATATAACTGTTAGCCCTAAGGTCAATTGCATTGATCATATTTTGATGATCACCAAACATTAATTTAGATACTAACAAATGGTTAAGTGTTTTTATCTCCATAGTATCAAAGCAAAATCTTGTTGGAGCTCATCAACTCACTCAAAGCTTCCAAAGTGTGCAAATATGCAAGACATTGAATCATGGAGCTTGTGGAGGACATCTTGAAGTCATTTATTGAAGAATTTTTAAAACAAGATGTTTAGGAACCTCTTTGTAACACTCCTCATTTGATTGAACTTGTATAGCTCAACCAAAAAGTTTTCTCAAGTTGCATTAGCATTCATTGACCTTAGAAAACTTGCAAAAATGCCTTTGAAAACCTTAGTTAACTATATTGAATGTGTTAAGTTGAAATAGACTTAGAAATTTCAAGTTTTTAGCTCAAAAGTATGCTTAGTCGACTAAGTAACATAGTATAGTCGACTAACCATGGTCCAGAAGCTAAGTTCTTGGAAAATCTAAGTTTAGTCGACTAAATATATTGATTAGTCGACTAAAGTGGTCCTTAGTTGACTAACACACTTGCCTAGTCGACTAAAGGCAACCCAGTAGCCATAGTTGGAAATGCAGAAGAGCTAGTCGACTAAACACCCTTGCCTAGTCGACTAACCGTGCCTGAGAATTTTTTAGAACACTTTTTAACTAGTCTAGTCGACTAACCAAATATGCCTAGTCGACTAATCGTGCCCGGGAACAAAATTATTTTGATTTTCAACTCAAGAGCAAGCTTTGGCTAACAATGTGTTGGCCGCATGCAGAATGCATTTCGATGAAAGAATGCATGAACAAAGCCAAGCCATGATGTCTCAAATGGCCAATATATTAAAGACTTTTACAGAGTCTAATCAAATGGTGGCCAACGGATTGAGAACAAACATGGACAGGGTTATGGACTTTATGATCGAGAAACTTGGTCCAGCAATGAATCAAGAGTCGGCTTCAAGCATTAGAAATAGAGGCCGTAATTCAGACCCAACTGAAAATCAAAACTTTCAATACGGCCAAGTTAGGATACAACAAAGGCCGAATGGAAACTTTAAACCAATTAGTCAAATGGGTAGCATAAACCAAAATCAAAATTATGGAACACCCATGCAGACTACTTATACCAACCCTGTGTACAGGCCAAACGTTGGCCCAAGTGGGACAAATGAGATCCCTATGAATTATACACAGGCTAATGTTATAAGTTCCCCTATACCTGGGGGGCAACAAATGTTCGGCCAACCCAGATGACCAACACTGGGGGGCAACCGAATTTTAATTCTCAAGTTCCAAATTTCCCAATGGGACCTTTGGAAGGTTATGGACAACACCCACAGGGGTACCCTCAGGTCCAAACCCCACATAACTCCATACCCGCACCTCTATGCATCCTACATTCAGCCAACCCAATTTGGGACAAAATATGGCCAAATATCCCTTGGGAAACCAAATAGGAGGAAACGTGCATGAACCATGTCAATTTAATCGGCCTTATCTCAACCGAGATGATGTGGCCGAAATAATTAGGGAACAAGTCAGAGGCTTATGTAGCCCCATCATTAGGACTGCATATAGCAAACCTTACCCAGACTATATTGACCAATTGTACGAATTCCCTAGACAATACAAGGTTCCAGATTTTTCATTATTTTCTGGAGATAACAAACAGTCTACTTATGAACATGTTGGCCGATTTACCACCCAATGTGGATTAGCAGCAGCCAATAGTTTTCTTAAGTTAAGGCTTTTTTATAATTCCTTAACTGGTTCAGCTTTTGATTGGTACGTTAACCTACCACCAGGATCAATAACAATGTGGCAAGAGTTGGAACGACTCTTCCACCTCAGGTTTTATAGAGCTGAGGCCGAAATTACGGTCGGAGATTTGGCTCGAATGTACCAAGAGCCAGGGGAAAAATAGAAATATTTATCTCTAGGTTCCGGACTGCTGAGAACAAGTGCAGAACTATATTATCACAGTCTGACTGTGTAAAGATGGTAATGGGTGGCCTCAATATAGAAAATAGAAAAAGGTTCGTAGGATAAGAATTTATCGACTTGGGTCACCTTCTGTCAACAGTTTATAGATATGAGAAAATTATGGAAGAAGAAAACCAGAGAAAAATATCATCTAGAGGAACATACTACAGGAACCAAAATAGGGATACGGGTTACCTTGAAATCTCAAATGAAGACGAGGAAAGCCTAGAAAATGAAATTGCATTGGCTGAATTAGCTTTAACTCGGCCATATTCATGCAAGGCTTTAGTAAGAGCCAAACCTGAAGTCACAGAACAAAAATCAAGCGGCCAGAAGAGGCCGAATAATAATAACTTTAGAGAGAGAAAATATGATTTTGATGTGACTAAAACTGAGCAAATCTTTGACTTCTTGCTCAAAGATAGGCAAATAAAATTTCCTGAAGACCATATCATACCGTCTAGGGAAGAAATAAAAAATAAAAAATACTGCAAATGGCATGATTTATGGTCCTCATAATACGAATAATTGCATTGTCCTGAGAGATGCAATTCAAAAATCCATCGGTGAGCAAAAACTAAAATTTAGTGAAACCGATAAGACTGTAAATGTAATAGATGAAGATGATCCTTTCCATACTGAGTTTTCAATTAACATGTTATATATGCAGGAGTCAAAAAAACAAATGGCCGCTCTACCTACACCTGGAGCGGCCAAAGAGAAATGAAAGATCATCTTGAATAATCAAGTGCAAGCCGAACCACATAAACGATCAGCCATGCAGAAGTTTAACATCACAAGAGGAGAGCCAAATCCGCAAGACTATGCTTTTTCGGGCACTTTCCACAAATACAGAAAGTGGTCAAAACAGTCACTTCAGCAGTACTATTCAATCAATGGATACCCAATCCATTGTGGCAAATGTTGTATGGAGTTGGCTAGACCGAATGAGCAGGCGTGTTTCGTAAATGGCACAAATACGGTTGAGCGCACAATCATTGAAAATAAACGCCATAGGCCGTTAATGGGAGACTATAAACCAAATTTCGAATTCCGAGCCCAGAACTAAGAAAACATGATTAGTTCTAGAGAGGTTAGAAAGACTTTCAACCCTCAAGGCCTGAGCTTTAAATTTTCCCTAAGAAACGATGTGCTGATCGAAGATGTCAGATCGAGTAACACCGGCGATAGAAAGGGGCCACCTTCAGGAACTAAGGCAGAGAAATCTCCTCCAGAAAAAAGGGTCAAGGGCGAGAAAGGGAAGTTACCATCTCCGAAGAACAATGCCAAAAGATCCCCTCAGGCCTGGGTAGTCAAGGGCAATAAAGAGAAGCCACCATCCCCTGGGACCAAGGCAGAAATATCCCCTCGAGCCAGAAAGGTCAAACCTCCCCAGACACAACCCAATAATAGATGGCTACAAGTCAGACATCCCAAATTCCCACAACATCGGGAGACCGAACTGACAAAAACGCAGTTAAGGCGTGCACAAAGGAGGTTTGCTTAACAGAAGAAACAAATCTTGGCATGAACAGGGGGTATCCGTATCAGCCAGAACAAATGGATATGGGCTGACAACACCAACAAAAGGGACAATACAGAAAAACCAAATGGTCAAACAGAATAAAAAATCAATCAGGAGCAACATGGAGAACAGTTCATCCAATTTGGGACACTGCCAACTGAAACCCAGGTAAATGGTTTTCACTCTCCCTTATGAATTTCTAGCTAAGGAAGACCAACCAAAATACTTAGAAGAAGATGACATAGATGTCAAATTAGATGGCAGGTTAGCTATTTGTTTATCTTAGACCAATAATGAGCTTGAATTATCGACCGAACAACTGTTAAATAAAGCTTGCGATGGGATTTGTTTTCCAAAACCAGCAAGCAATATGGCCAAACATCTTCAGCCATTATACATAAAAGCTAATTTTAATGGAAGATCGATTTCTAAAGTCCTAATCGATAATGGAGCATCGGTCAACATCTTACCCACTTATGTATTCAAGAAGTTAGGAAAAACAAAGGCCTATCTTTAACAGGCGGAAATTTCACTGGCCAGTTTTACTGGCAGCCCGGTACAACCATTAGGAATAACACCTATTGAAGTAACGGTTGGCAGTACGACTAGATTAACAACATTTTTTGTAATGGACTCAGAGGCCAATTACAACGCCTTGCTAGGAAGGGATTGGATACATGCTAACATGTGTGTCCCTTCTTCCTTACATCAAATGTTGATAATGTGGCAAGATTCTAAGGCCGAATTGATTCAGGCTTATAGTAATGCTTTCCCCATTCCAACCAATGTGGTTGAATCAAAATTATACAACTTTGGAGCCATACCCTTACGATTCTCAATCATAGACAAATATGGCTGACCTACCAAGGTCGCTACTTCCTCTATGGATGTAGGAAGCCTAAACTGATTTTCCCAATAATAATTATGGATCAAACATTAAGAGATATGTGTAAAGAAACTTTGGCTAGGATTATAGCATACATGACTGAGTCCAAAGCCATAAAAAATACCACGGCTAATTTAGCTGACTGTGTCAATGAAAGTATCGATGAAATTAAGTGGCAAGATCTAACTCTTGAGCCAAAAAAGCTAAATGACGAAAAATCCGAAGTCAAAGACTCATTACAAGAAGTCTTTTTGGGAGAAAATAGGCCGATTTACATTAGTCAGAATTTGCTAGAAAAAGACAAAATTCTATTAATTAACCTTTTAAAAGAATATAAAGATTGCTTTGCCTGGGATTATGATGAAATGCCAGGTCTGGATCGATTTTTAATTGAGCACAAGTTGCCAATCAAAAAAGGATTTAGGCCATATAAATAACCACCAAAGAGAATGGCCCCACAAATCTATTTAAAAGTCAAAGAAGAAATTGATAGGTTACTTAAAGCCAAATTTATTCGGCCTTCACAATATGCGGATTGGATATCCAATATTGTCCCAGTGATAAAGAAAAATGGAAAACTCAGAGTATGCATCTGTGGACACCCCATTTTTACCATTTATTTCTACCATATGTCCATGCAAATGATCAACTAGAATAGCTGATCATTGGGTGAGGAATTGGCCTTGTAAAGACCAAATTGACCAAATTGCCCTTTGCTGAGGAAAAGGACAATTCATTATTTCATGTGTACATTTGGATTGGAATCAACCCATTTGTATTGCATTTGACTTTTGAGGTGTTTTAGAACATCCCTGTAAATTTTCATGGCATTCTGATGAGAGCTCGATAGGTAATTAGGGTTTTTGCGACTTGAAGGGCATTTTCGTCCTTTTTCTCGTATAATTTCCGAATGACCTCCGAATTCGAAACGGATTGTTTCATGAGGTTTATATGGATGTGGGGAGTGTATTTGGTGTGTCAATTGAGCCTTTGAATGGTTGGGATGGATTCTCCCAAAATCGATCCCACGGGTAAGGATGAGCTGAATTAGGGTTTCGATCAAATTGACCGTGAATTGGTCGTTTTCACCAAAACAAAAGATTTTCAAAACATGTTGTTAAGTACCAATTTCATGTTGAAACCATGTTTTTAGAAGTGGTGCAAGCCTAATTGATCAATTTTACAAAACAGAGAATGGTCATATGACCAATTTTGGCACAACCGGGTCAATTGGCTAGCTTTTTGCTAAAACCCTTGACCATGGTCAATTGATTTTAACCCAAAAACATTCTAAAAATGTGGAGGATCAAAACACGGTCGTTTTGAACCCTGAACCATCGGATTTGGATCAAATTTGACCAAAATATGGCCAAAATTCGAAAACCCTAGAATTAGGGAACAATTTTTGGAAAATCAGCATGGTGTCCGTCCTAGCTAGGACGGCCAACCGTCCAGCTAGGACGGCCAACCGTCCATGCCTAGGACGGCCACCAGCATGCTCGGTCAGCTTTTTGCAATTTTGGAAACCTGCTCCTATTTTGGCCGATTTGATTTGATTTTTTGGGAGGGATTCGAAGGGTTTCAGCTTTCAAACCCTAGAGAGATTCATTCTAAGCCTTAGGATTGTTTTTTAAAGGGATTAATCCTAACCATTCAAGGGTTTTGAACCCTAGCTCTATATATACTGCACTATAGAGGTTCAAGGGGAGAGAGATTTCTAGGGTTTGAGAGAAGAGGCTACAGATTTTTCTTAGTTCTTCACTCTTACACCATTGAAGGAGTAAGAAGAAAAGGCTAAGGGCTTGGAGGAGGCTAGCTAAGAAGGAGATCGAAGGGTAAACCCTTAACCTTGACCCTCATTTCTTCATGATTTCTTGTGTAAGTTGATGAGGCTATGTTGTAAGTCCTCTTGATTTTCATATGATATGAATTCTCTCTTCTCTTTTCTTTTCACTATGAGTATGTTTAATATGATAGGATTTAGTTTTATTCATTATTTCATGTCATATGCATGTTAGGGTTAGGTTTTCTTATTATTTTATGTTTAGCAATCATGATTAAGGTTACTTTTTATTATGATTTTATGTGGTTAAATAGGTTTAGGATTAGTTTTGTTATTATTTTATGTTAGTATGCATGTTTAGGATTAGTGAGTTTTATCGCGATTTTATGTATGTATGCATGAGTAGGATTAGATATGTTGTTATTTTATGTTAATATGCATGTTTAGGATTAGTGAGTTCTATTGTGAGTTTATGTATGTATGCATGAGTAGGGTTAGTTTTCTTGTTATTCTATGTACGTATGCATGATTAGACGTAGTTTTATTAGTATTTTATGTGAGTATGCATGTTAGGGTTAGTTTCTTGTGATTTCATGTGTGTATGCATGTTAGGGTTAGTTTCTTGTGATTTCATGTGTGTATGCATGTTAGGGTTAGTTTCTTGTGATTTTATGTGTATATGCATGTTAGGGTTAGTTTCTTGTGATTTTATGTGTGTATGCATGTTAGGGTTAGTTTTTGTTATGATTTATGTTTAGGATGAGTCCGTTGTTATTATTTTATGTATGCGAGCATGTTTAGAATAAAGGTTAATATATTCATGTTATTATTCGAATCCCATGATAATTGATTGGTGATTTTAATGGTAATATGAGTACGTTGATGAGTATTTTGACATGTAAAGAGTCTTGAGTCTTTTTGATTGTGCTTTTTATGATTATTTGAACACTTGATATGGATTTGATGGATTGAATATATAAATCGTGTACGAGGGAGCATGCGAAGGTAAGATCCTCCCCTTGTGTTTAAAATAGTTGTTTAAAGCATATTTGTTGCTAGTTTTCCTTATACATTTTGCATGGTAATTTAGTATAGCATATTAGATTGTATGCTAGGGTGTTTATTTGATGTTTTTATGGATTAAAAATGTTTTTTTAAGTTACTTTAATTATGTATTCAAATCTGTCCAGATTCGAATACATGGTTTAAAGTGGTTTAATTAACATTTTTAACCCATATTTTGCATGATTTTATTAGTAGTTTCATAGTATATTCATGTAGAAAGCATGCTAGGACATTTTCACATTTTTATTATTTGTTTTCATGATTTTTAGAGTGGTTTAAAGTCGGTATACAAATCTGTCCGGGTTTGTTTATGCCTTTAAATTATTCTAAAAATTATTTTAGGGCCAAATCCAATTTAGGAATATGCTTAGGATCACATAGTTTGATTAGTATGCATTTAGGAACATTTTCATGCATGATTGGAATTGATTTTTATGAATGTTTGATTAATTTAGTTAAATTACAGCATGCATTTGCATTAGTATATTAGGGTTTTAGATTAACTTTAGGGCTAGTTAGAGACCCTAGGTTAGGAAGGTCACTTGACCTTCCCTAGGAATTTCCTTTGTTGTAAAAATCATACTCAGATTTGAGTATTTTAATCAATTTGAGAGTCAACCTTCGAGATATTTTATAAAAAGATTTTGATGTAATGTTTATGAAATAAACATGATTTTTTATGAAAGATTTGATTATTAATTGATTTTCAAAAGATTTGAAATGTTTTAAAGATTTTCTTACTTTGGAATGAAATTCCTCCCATATGATTTGTTTTCTTGAAAATCTTTGAAAAAGATTTTTAACTGGAATTGGATTCTAAAGATAAGAATTGTTTTGGAATATTTGGATTTTATGAATATCTTTTAATTTGAAATGATTTCAAATAAATGATTTTGAAAGAATAAAAAACTCTCGAAGTTAGAGTCTTGAATTAGGTTGAATACCTTTGATGATGTGATCGATTACAATAGGAGAGTCCTAGGGTAGTCGAACTACGCGAACTTTGATACTTGCTAGGTGATACTAGTAAGTTACGTAGGCGCTAATAGGGCTCAAGTCCGCCCTAGGATGCCCGTAGGGTGTCCTAGGTTTTAGGGGTTTGTTTGTATATATTTTTTTATTATTATTAATATAATTAAATATAGATAATGCATTTATATCAATACTTTTTTGGTTGATTAGATTATTTAGGATTGTTTGCATTAAGGATTTAAATAGCCCAAATAAATTAGAAGTCCTTTAATTAGGGCAAGGTGGGTGCCTACAAGTGAAAGCTTGGAACCTTCCCACGTCGTAACCTAGCCCCCGGATCCAACTCTGGTTTGTAGACTGTCTTTTAATTGAAAATGGAGTTTGTTTTATTGAAAATAAAATATTTTTATGGTTTCCTTATTCCTTAAAAATAAGGTGGCGACTCCTTTGTTTTGTTTGATTTCTAAACCCTCCCTAATCACATTGCCCGGTGATGATGTGGACTCACACCACCCAAAGCCCCGCCACGAGGCTGGTCCACAGCATCGATTTCAGAGACCTTAATAAGGCCTCTCCTAAAGACAAATACCCTATGCCCGTGGTCGACATGCTTGTAGATTCGGTCACTGGATATCAAATGCTGTCCTTTATGGATGGTCATTCCGGCTATAATCAAACTTTTATAGCCAAAAAAAATATACCTAAGACTGCCTTTAGATGTCCAGGTAACATAGGCACTTTTGAATGGATAGTCATGCCCTTTGGTTTAATTAATGCTGGATCGACCTATCAAAAAGCAATGGATATTATTTTCCACGATTTCATTGGAGAATTCATGGAAGTTTATGTGGATGATGTTGTGGTCAAATCGACCAATACAGAAATGCTTCTATTACATCTAAAACAATCATTTGAAAAAAATGAGAGAACGCAAATTGAAAATGAATCCCTTAAAATGTGCATTCGGCGTTTCCGCCTGAAATTTCTTAGGATTTTTGGTCCATCAAAAAGGTATTGAGGTTGATATCAATAAAACTAAAGCCATTCAAAGTGCTAGACCACCAGTAAATCAGAAAGAATTACAAAGGTTTCTCGGCCAAATTAACTTTCTGCGCCGTTTTATTTCTAATTGTGCAGGCAAAACCAGAGTGTTCTCGCATCTCTTAAAAATTCGGTCAGAAGGCGACTTTAGGTGGGAGAGGCATCATCAAGAAGCCTTCGAGAAAATAAAGGATTACCTATGCAAGCCACCTGTTTTGATGCCTCCAATAAAAGGGAAGCCCCTCAAGTTATATATATCGGCCTCCGAAAGCTCACTGAGCGCAATGTTGGCCCAAGGTAAAGACGATGGATGCGAGCAGGCCGTATTTTATTTAAGCAAAACTTTGAATAATTTAGAAATAAAATACAGTTCGGTCGAAAATTTATGTTTTTCTTTATATTTTGCATGTATTAAACTGCGGTATTATATGATTCCATTTGAAGTTTACATTATTTCTCAGACCGATGTTATTAAATATATGCTTAGTAGACCGATTATAAGGGGAAGGATTGCCAAATGGACTTTAGTGTTGATTGAATTCAGCCTATTCTATGTTCCACAAAAAGCAATAAAAGGCCAAGCATTGGCCGATTTCTTGGCCGATCATCCTATTATTGACCTTGAACCCGAAATTTTTCCCAGTATTTAGATAGGTAATATCGGATTAGCACCTTGGACTCTAGTTTTCGATGGCTCAAGAACGGAGGAAAGTGCCGGTGTGGGGATTATTATCATTTCCCCTACAAAAAATGTAACTTGTTATTCCCTTAAATTAGATTTCGAATGCTTGAATAATCAGGCCGAATATGAAGCTTTAATCATCGGTTTGGAAATTTCATTAAACTTGGGGATATTAGCTATAAAAATTAAAGGTGATTCCCAACTTGTTATTAACAGTTAACGGGGTAATATAAATGCTTGAGCGAGACCTTGATCAAGTATCATTCTGGGCCAAAGAATTACTTGGCCGATTCATGGAGGTCGAAATGCAATTTATCCCAAGGAACGAAAACAATGAGGCCAATGAGATGGCCCAAATAGCCTCTGGTCTTAAAATTCCACTAGGGATATTTAAAAAAGTGGTCACAATTGAAAAAAGAACTGAATCCTCAGTTTTATTTCTAATCGACCATGGGATAATGAATATAAATATTACTCAAGATGATTGGAGATTTCCTATCATTAAATATTTAAAAGATCCAACCAAGGAGACCGATTTTAAAATTCGGAGGCGTTCATTGAAATTTGTCCTATTAGACGATGAATTATATAAAAGAAGCCCAGACGGCCTACTACTACTTTGCATACCACAAGAAAAATCAATGCAAGTAATGGCCGAAGTTCATGAAGGAATATGTGGCGCACACCAAGCTGGTATAAAAATGAGATGGCTAATAAGACGATACGGTTATTTTTGGCCGAATTCATTTGAAGAGTGTGTGAAATACGCCAAAGGATGTCAAGCTTGTCAAAAATATGGCCAATACAATATGTGCCTGCAGTACCGCTACACCCTATTGTAAAACCTTGGCCATTTAGAGGATGGGCCATTGATATAATAGGAAAAAATTTTCCACCATCAGCCAAAAAACATGCATTTATATTAGTAGCCTCTGATTATTTTACGAAATGGGTTGAGGCTATTCCTTTAAAAACGATTACACAGACCGAAGTAATAAAATGCTTCAAAGAAAACATTATCCATAGATTCGGCCTTCCACAAACGATCACGACTGATCAAGGATCGGTCTTTACAGGAAGTGAAGTAATGGCCTTTGCAAAAGAATATGGTTTTGAAATAATACATTCAACACCTTATTATGCCCAGGCCAATGGACAGGCCGAATCCACTAACAAGATTTTGAAACTCAATATTGAAAAAATGGTGGAAGACAACCCAAGGGTATGGCATGAAATCTTATCTGAGGCATTATGGGCCTATAGAAATTCTAAGAGAGGGAGTACTGGAGTAACTCCTTTCGAGCTAACTTATGGTCATGATGCTGTTCTACCAATAGAAATTACAGTTTGGTCAATGAGAGTGGCACAACAAAATTGTTTATCAAATCAAGATTATTCTGACGCCGTGATGACCGAACTTGAAGACCTTGATGAATTAAGGCTTATAGCACTTGATCATTTAAGAGCACAAAAAGATAAGGTCGCTAGAACTTATAACAGGAAAGTTCGACCTAAAACTTTTAATGAAAATGACTTAGTCTGGAAGGTCATTTTACTGGTTGGTACCAAGAGCAATGAATTTGGAAAATGGTCCCCAAATTGGGAAGGACCTTTCAAAATTTATAAAGTCATAAAGGGTGGAGCATATCACCTGCAAGATATGGATATAAACATTCATGATCGGCCAATCAATGGCCGTTATCTAAAAAGATACTATCCTACAATGTGGGAACAATATTATAAAAAAAAATAAGCAGTAAACACATTAACAAGAGAAAGATGGCTGGAAAGCCAAAAATATACCATGTCCGAATGGCAAAAAATAGATGAAAATGTACTAGGGCTTTTTTGCCCAAAGAACCTTCAAAATGTACCAAGGCTTTACAACCAAAAGGAATTTGTTTAAAAGCCACATGCGGCTATAAGATTTAAGATTGAGGAGCAACAGATCCAGCTTCTGGGAAGTCTAATGTGGCCAAAGGATTGTCTTGGCTCTCAACTGGTACAACAGCAACAGGGGTCTGAAAAAAGCTAGCTCCAGCTGTAAAAGAATCCACTGGTAAAGTTGCGTTCAAAGATAACTTCAAAGAATCCACCGCTTTAGCCCAATCGGAACTGGCCGAAGCTATCCTCTCAGAAGCAAGCTTTATCTGAATCTTTATCTTCTCAGCTTGAACACCATGAATTCTAAGTGATTAAGACAGCTCCTCAGCAACCCTGGCCGTATTAAGAAAATCTTCATTAGCCTTAGCCTTGACCCTCTCAGCTTGTTCAACACCATTTTGTAAATCCTGCATCTCATTCTTCAGATTTTGATTTCGGGCAGAGATGGCCAAAATGGTTTTTAAACTCTCTTGCCTCATCAGTTGAAAAGTCTCAATATTCTGCAGATAGACTCGAGCCTCTGACTTTATTTCCTCACCTCGTTGAAGGACCTTTTTTCCATCCTCAATCTCCTTACAAGCTTGCTCATAACCTACGAACAAATTGTCCAGAGAGGATACAAAGGCTTGAAGGTTCGCGCTGAATCCAGGGGTAAGTTCAAAAGATGACAGAAAGATGTCCGCAGAAGACTTGATTCGGCCTGACTCCTTACAAGCGTATGAAAGACTCATGGCCGAAACACCCATTAAATACTCCTTCGCTTCAGAAATATCTGTCTGCTTTGGAGTAGGGGGCTTGACCGATTCAGTAGACTCTCCTAAAAAGGAGCGAAGCCAGGCCAAAGTGTCGCTGGGATCAACCAATGTAGGCCGAGTCTGATTTGGAGGAGTAGAGGCTAACTGTTGAACGGATACAATAGATGGCCGAAGCGAAGACGAATCAATAATTAGAAGATCAAACTGAGTGGCAGCAGAGATAGGAGAATCGATCAAAGCTGGTGTCTTTGTAAACTGGGGAGGAGGATCACTAGATGGCATCCTTGATGTCTCTATTTGAGATCCTGAAGGGAAATACTGGCTATAAGAGGCAAGAGACTGGAAAAGATTGTCAAGCTCCGTTCGGCCTTTAGATTGCTTGGCCACCTTCGCTACTGGAGCTTTCACTGTAGCCTTACTAGGCGCCTTCCTTTTGGGTTGACACACATGCGGATCGACCTCTAAAGGATCTTCATCTTCTTCCTCAAATAAGGGAATTGGCTCCAATCGCTCCAAAGGACGATCTTGGATACCCGTATATCGGCCAGTTGCCAAAACAAAAATTCAGGATCAGACAGATCGAAAATGTAATACACAAATGAAAGAAACTCACCCACTCTAAATCGATCATCAAGGGGCGTATACACGAAATGATCCTTCGACATTCGAACTTCTTGCCAATTAGAGAAGTGACCACTCCAAGTAACACCATCAGATGTCGATTCAGAAGGCCGAGTTATAGGATCAAGGGAGACAAAATTAGCTATACTCCAAGGAACGGAAGGTATATTCGGTCTATTTTTTCCCAAAAAAAAAATTAAAACGGTCATGAAAGACATCCCAATTTATTCGTTTTTTAGACCGATGTTTTTGAAAAAATAAATCCTTCCGTTCATTTTTCATTTTTAAAATCACGTCTTGCATATGGTCAAAAATTTGTCAATATTTTGACTGTACCCACTTGATCCCATAAAATTTTTCAAAAGCCAAGATCTACTGATAGTCTTTGTATTGGTCTAGAGTTATACCTCTTTTCTTTTTTTGCTTTTTCTTTTCTCATGTAGACTGAGCAGAAGACAAACGGTCAGCATTGCTTGATTCGTTATCCGAAGTACAATTTAGTACAAATCTATCAAAAATTTCTTGTGACCGAATGGCCCAAGATATGCAGACCAAAAATTATCGAATTTGACAATGGCATCTTCAGTGATGGGAAAAGAAGGAACTGATTCAGGCCGAATTAACTTATAGATTTGATCAATCCCTTCAACATCGGCCTCCTTTACGAGTGCTGGTCTCTCCAAAGAACCACCAATGACCGAAAAAGTGATGGGGAAAGGAATAGACTGTATTAGGCCAAACTGACGGGCTACATAATGGGGATTGTAGGTTTCTACTCCACAACGGTTATTTGCAGATTTCTCGATGATAACCCTATGATGAAGATCTCTAGCAGTTAAGACACTGCTCCAAAAATTTAACAAAGGCACAGGCCGAAGAGAAAAACGAATGGCATCGGCTACCCATGAAGGAAGAGATTTAGGGTTATCATAAATGAAAAAATGATATCGATTTGCATCAAAAAAGAAATATTTGAAACAGGTGGAAAAAGAGGGAAGTTCGCCATCATAATTGATAAACTGATAACCAAGTGACGGCACGCTAGGCCGAAAAGAAAAATTTGGACTGATTGAAGGAAAATAGGCATACAGCCATACTTGAAGCATCCATAGAGGACCACCCCAGGTTTTGAAGTTAGAAGTCAAAATATGGTAAATCCCACGATAGAGACTAGACAAAACAAGAGGGCTAAGAGATACTTTGTGGTCGAGACTAAGAAAAATTGCCAACTTTAGATCGGCCTTTACAACTTGATAGGCTGCTGTACAAAACAAATGCTTACTAATCCAAAACAATAGGAATGCAATTTATTCGGTCTGAGATACATCCCCTTCTCTTTGATTGAATTTTCTAATGAATTTTTAGTAAAAAGAATCTCTTCGTTCAAAAATAGGAAAAGAACTATCATCCTCGGGGTATAGAGTACTGGCATTCACATAACCCCCATGGGGACGTAGACCGAACAAAGCGGCCAAATCTAATAGGGTAGGAGTCATGATTGTACCACAATCATACCATTCAACTATGGTATTACTATGTTCTCTTATATATTTAATTGTTTAATAAATAGTGTTTTATATGAATATCTGTACAAATAGGTTTAAAACTCTGTTTCAAGAAATATGTGCAGATTACATTGAATAAAGTCGTCACCGATGAAGCCCTGAAGAGCATCTCGAATCAAAGGAACGTCCGAAAACGATCCAAAGCAGCCGAGGGAAGTACCAAAAGAGCAGACGTTGAAATCTGCAAAGAAAGTCAAACTTTGACCTTGACTATCGATAGCCAGGATTCGCTATCGATAGCACCTCTATCGATAGCGAACTTTCGCTATCGATAGCCAAGGGCGGCTGCGGGCATAATAGATATTTTGGGATATTTTGAGGGCATTAGCGTCTTTTACCTTTTCCTTCTATAAATAGAAGTGTAACGACGACGTTTTGAGGGTTCATGACTTATGCTCTGAATCATTACTCTGCTATTTTAATTCAAGTTACAGTTTATTTTCGCATTTTATTCGGTAGTTTCAGTTTTCAGCAATTTCCAATTCTGCCATTTTTCTTTTCATGCCTGGCTCAATTCTCACTTGAGGATTGTTCTATCCGATTAAGTCTTTAATTTCAGTAATTTCCGATTCTGTTATTTTCCTTTTTATGCATGGCTCAGTTCTCACTTGAGAACTGTTCTTTACTTTTTCTGTCTTTTTCTTTATTTACTTAAGTCTTTTCTTTTCTTTATTTACTTCAGTCACTTTTCTTTATTTATTTCTGCCATTTTCCTTATTTCTTCAGTCA
>JAESVK010000622.1:5318564-5330537 GCA_017140935.1 Hamamelis virginiana
CTGATCACTGACGGGGAATAATCTCCCTCGTCGAAAGAGTCGATCAAGTCATCATCCCTTTATTGAAGTGGAAGGTATTGGTCGAAATGGACCAGAAACTCAAAGCAGAGAGAAGAAGAGGCCGATTTATAGGGATTGGAGACCTAAAAAAGTATATAACTTCATACAAACTAGAGGTCTTCCATTCTTTGGCCTTAACCGCAGCAATACGGTCGAACCACTCGTTCCAACCAGGAATAGTAGTTGGCTAACACCTAATTGTACTCTCTAAGGCAGAGAAAATCCTTGAATCAGGGTTTTCAAAAACAAAGGTTTCTGCTTATACGTAAAAAGTGATGTGCGCAAAAGTCTCCCAAGCGTAGGATTCTAATGGTCGTCAAGCAATGAAACTAGGGAGTACCTAGGTCATATCCACAGGGAGTGGAACAGGCTCTAGTGATTATTAGGTCATGCCACCCAATGAATGCAAAAGAAAAGTGTAAAATATTGGGGATTTTGATTGATTGTGAGAGAGTTGTGCCAAGTCGATGGCAAAGAGTTTATGTGAAAACTTGTAAGTAAAGGAAAGGATGGGTTCTATGGATTCATTCTTTCCTAACCTAGGGTTAATGGTTTCTCATACAATGCACATTCAAGAATCCATGTGATTTATGGTTTTGAATGGAGTACTTAACAATGAAAGCTCATGAGAGTAAAACAAGTGATGGAATGCAACATAACACTCACTTTGACATTTTCACAAACACATGGAGTGCATATGTGCTCACTACCAAAATACAATAACTTACCGGTCATATTTTGGTCATGAATATGAATCCAAATGGTTTCAAGATAGGAGAGAGTGTTAAGAGCAACATTCCATTATCATTGAAGCTTTGAGGATGAGAAATCACATTTACCTAGGGTTTGGAGAAGAACTACACCATAGAACCCTCCTTGGTAGTTTAGCTAGCCATTAAAGAGAGAGAAAGCACCAAATACAAGTAATAAATGCTAAAGAGAAGTAAATGCTATCTATTGAGTAAACCAAATGAAATGTACCTTACAAGATTGAGATTAAAGAGGTTAAAAACAACCTAAACTAGGGTTACAAAGCAAGAACAACAAGAAATGAGAGAAAACCAACCTAAACTATCAAGATTACATCCAAAACAAGAAGAAAACTAAGCTAAACCTCAACTAAACCCTAAAACTATTCCAAGAACAAGTGAGAGTCCCTTCCAAGCTGCTAAGTGCTTCTTTTATACTTCCCAAAGAGTCTCTCTCGAATTAGAAGTGAAATGACAAGAATACCCATGCCAAAAGTGAGAATTATTACCCAAAACAGCCAGCTGAACCACCCTAGGACCGGTACCACTTAAACTAGGACTGGTCCTCCTTTCTTCTATTTTCTTGGTACCGGTCCTAACATGCTAGGACCGGTCTTCCTTTTGCAGCAGGCCAAAATTGCACCATTTTGAGTACTTTTGGATGGTAAAGCCTTTGTACTTCTAGCATCGCTTCGTATGAACATCCGCGCAACTTTGATAAACCCTAACAAGCATGTTTGAGCCTTCATTGAGCTGAGACGAAGGGGAAAACAAACTTTGGGTAGGTTTTGCGGAAGAAACATGCACAAGAATCTCAAAAGAGCAAAGAAACAAAGAAAGAATAAAAAATACCTGATCTTCACCCAACTAGGGCTCAAGAACACATTATATGCATGAAAATGAAGGCAAAAATGAAGAGTTATATGTGCTAAACAGTTTCATCCTCATGTTTTGGAAAAATAGAATGAACAGAAGACACAACAGTTGAATTAATGAATCGAGGGCCCAAAGTACAAGAATCATTTAAAGAAGATAATTCCTACTTTCTTCAAATCTTACTTAAAAAAAAATCCTTAGTCTACTCTAAGTCCTTCTCGCTTTGCGGGCTTGGGCTTCATTCTCATTTCCCCTATTTTTCTTAATTGTCCTAACTCGTGACGCATCTGGTGGAAGTGATGAACGTGCTGACTGAGCTGTAACTCGAGAATCATAAACGAGACTTCGAACCTTGTCCCTTGTAGCCTGTACTTTTAAACCCAAGTCTTGTTTAAGCCAACCCCGATATCCTTCACCAAGCCTAAAAGGTCCATTGCGATCCCCTACCTGACTCAGACATAAGCCTGAAGCCCATTTCTTCATAGCCCAAAATACCAAAGAAGGAGTGGTCACCTCTACCCCATGAACATGCCCTTTGATAAGGAGGTTTGTTTGAGCACGTCCCATTTGGCAAAGCACGCGAGAAGCCCAGTAGAATGATGTATGCCTTAAGCCCAATGAGCTTCACCTGACAGCACCCAGAAGTGTGTAATACATACTCCTCGTCACAGTCCCATATAGCCACATACCACTGAATATCTCTCCAAGATAGAGAAGAGAAGAAGACGATCATGTCTTGAATCGAGCGACGCTCAAAGGATAAAAGCTTTCGCGAACAATAGTTATGGGACAAGTGTTTGGGCCCATCAAGAAGAGTGATCAGCTTGAGTCTCTCAACCAACCACATCTGAAGGAGAATGGGGCTACCTCTAATGCAAGAAGCAGAGTTGGAGTAAAAGTGGTCAAGTCCGTTCAGAGTCTCAGCCAGCACCAATGGAATGATGTTATGAGACTTCGACAATGGCATAATGAGCTCACATGTTTCAAAGGGTATGAAAGTGGTTCCGTTCGAAACAAGGAAACAACCCAATATGCATAAGGCGAGTGCGTATAGGGTAGGCCTATGAAGAGCTAGTGATTTTCCGCCTTCCCTCAAGAAAAATGAAGCTAGTTTGAGAAGATCAATAGAGTTGCCATGGATATATGAAGAAGCTTCTCTAGGCGAAAGTTCAAAGAGAGAAGAAAAAGATTGGAAGTAACCTCAACGAATGGTAGGAAAGATGAAAGGACCATTAACAGAGATATTCGTTAAGGCACAAAACTCTTCAAATAAAGGACATACCACTTCACAGTTGAAGCGAAATACATGAATATCAGAGTCCCAGAAGTGAATCATAGAGTTGAGAAGCTTGTATTCAAGTTTCACATGACAGAGAAAGAACCATGAAGTCAAGCCAAATTATGCAAACACTTTCTTGTCTTCTGCCTGCATTCTTGCTACGAATAGGTTGAGAATCAACTTGAGAGCTTCCATTGTGTTTAGTGTGATGAAAGTGAGCATAGTGGTGTGTTTTTATAGCTTTTTGGCAAAAGAAATCGAGTTAGAGGCGAAGTAGGACACTCAAAAAGTCAAAAATCGTCAAAATAGTCGAAAATTAGAAACTAGGGTCGATGACCATCCCACTAGGGACGGTCAACCGTCCCCTAGGGATGGCCAACCGTCCATGGGAGGATGGTCATCCATCCCTTATCCCCAATTTTGCCTAATTTTGACTTTTCTGAGACTTTTCGACGTCCGGTTTGACTTTTCGCTCAATTTTCATCAGTTTTGACCTATTTTCGGGTTAAAATTGAACCAAAAAAGCAATTGAAACACATTTGTATTCTCATTTGGATTACATACTAATCAGGGTTTTTAGTGCATACATAGAGTAAGAGTTACATAGAAAATCCTAAGCAAGCCTCCTATAGGCCTAATGGTACAAGATCATCTCCGCCGGGATGATTTCCTCGTTCCCTGTGAACCTGACGCCTCGTGATCCCCTCTCGATCCATGGCGCTCCTGTGAAGGCTGGGCCGAAGCCTGCAAACCCAAAGTTTGGGATTAGATTGATGAAGTGGTTGATTATTGAAAGAATAGAGAGAAAGTTACCTGTGCAGCTATGTTCGCGTTATGATCATCTAGATTCATCTTTTGAAGTTCTCTAGTCAATGATGCACTATACGCCAACCACTCTTCTGTATACGATGCAGGCACTTGAAAGGTCAGAAGATTCGAAATGTTAGGAAAGAAAGAGCTATGTATAACAAAGGGTGAAAGTACGATGATTACCGAAGTATAAGAAGGATTGAGATGAAGGTATTCATTGTAAGGCACGCGAGTGATTGGTCTTTGAACAAAGTTGCCATCTTCAATCACTTTCACTTGCCAAGGAACAGGTGGCAAAGAAGGAGCAGAATATGAAGACTCGCCCTCATTAGGAGCCGCAGCAGCTGCAGAATGGGAAGCATGCCCTCGGGCTCGATGACCCTGCCAAAGAAAGAGATATGAGAAATAATGCATGAGAAAAGGGGTAAAGCAATCAAGAGAAAATTCAATACCTCAATAGGTGGAAACCCTAACACTAATGGACGCATCAGATAACGCTGACAGAATGTGCGGTAATCATCATGCTGATGATAGAAAACGTCCGCAAATACACCAGCCATGGCATCTGCCAAGGCATGGTCTGTCAATCTATCAGCATGCCTCATAGATGAAGGAGGTGCATGAGGCACACAAGTAGTTGAATAGGATCCACAGACTTGAGCACATACCCTCTCTCCAAGGTACTAATATCTGCCAGAAGGCCCTTCGAGCAGAATCCTCTTATGTGACATCTTCATCACGGGACTAAGCTGAATATACATGGGACCAGGACCTCTCCAATGACGCCAAGGGTTCCATTTAACCTGAGGACAAGGTATATTAGAGAAAGTTTGAGCGTTGAGAAAGGAAAGCAGAAATGAAGATGGTTACCTTATTAGAACGCAATCCTACAAGAAAGGCGTGACTATAAGCATAATCATGTCTATGGGCAATGGCACTCACTCGAAAATCTGGTGCATATCGAGCGAGGGTTGGCCAAGAAAAGTCATTAGCAATAAGCATGGGGCTATTCAGGCTAAGATACTCATAAGCCCATACCTGCAGAATATGTGCATTGTTAAAAGATAAGTAAAGGGAAGTTTATGATATTTTTTTTAAATAAGTGAGTATACCTCCCAAACGAATCCCATGCCTCCAAAGTCGGTACATACTCCTCGAGACCGACAACTCATAGTTCTGTACATGGTGGCCAAGGCAGCGCCACCCCAGTCATACTGAGAGATAGTATCAATATCCTCCAAACTAGCAAGAAAGCCCAGAGGGGCCAAATCAACAGTGCCTGCAAAAAGAGTGCATGATAGCAGGTACAAAAGGAAAGCACGCACGATATAATCAGGATCTTCCCCTTCAGGCATATTGCTAAATGTGTTTAGGAGAGTATTTCGGCGAGCCGACTTCTTCACAATCTCAATATCAGCTGCCCCAAGATAAGTATCCAAGTAAGCCGAGTTTTTGCTCGCACCATCATAGAAATCCAAAGGGCGACCCCCAATGGAAAGTCCCGTGATCATAGTAAAGTCGAGGGGGGTCATGGTCATCTCCCCAAACTCGAAATGGAAAGTGTTGGTGGCGTCCCACCAGAGCTCAGATAAGGCCATGAGGGCCTGCCTGTCCATAGACTCAATCCAAAGTGAGTTAATGAAGTCTCCAAAACCAATCCTTCGGATAGTTGCTTTAGCCAGTGGCTGGAGAGTGTCCATTTTGGCCCACCATCCAACTATGCCCTGTAGGGAAGACCGAGTCCTAATGTCGAACCCTGGCTGTGAAGATAAATATTAATGGATTAGAGGTATAGAGATGAGTTATGCTAATTCTTTAAATCAAGGATACAAAATGCCATAATTCATGTGATTAATCCTTGTACTTTTGATTTTGTATCAAGAATTAGAATAATTCATTTAAAATGCCATATGACTTCTTTTCATGAAAATTGAATTGGAAATAAAAATCCCAAGAGAATAGAATTCTAAATAAAAAAATCATGAATTGAATACTTAGCATAAGTTTTGAAATAAAATTATTTAAAAGCCATGGAAATGGCACTCTAAGTGAATAGTGTTTTGAAAAAAATAAGCTAAGTCTTAATTCATGGAAAATTTTTGATATGTGCATTACTTGAAATATTTTGAAAACTTATCATGATATGATTATTTTGAAAACATTTAAAATGGCATGACATGATGAATTGCTTTAAAAATTGAACATTGCCCCCTTTAGGCATTTTATCAAACACTTAGTGTGCACCTTTTTGAAAATAATTGTGAAAACTTGTCATGATATTTTAAAAATATTCAAATGATGTGTGAAAGACATTTAAATCATGACATGAGGGGTAATATGATGAATTGCTTTGAAATTTGGAAATTGCCACCTTATAGGCATTTTATCAAATACCTAGTGTGCACATTTTTGAAAATAATTGTGAAAACTTGTCATGATACTTTGAAAGTATCCAAATGATGTTTAAAACATATTTGAATCATGGCATCACTACTACAAAAAATCCCTACGAAAACGGTTTTAAACCGTTTTCAAAATCTTTTGAACACGGTTCTGGAACCGTCCTTAAGGTGTGTGTTTTCATAAGGTAGTACCCCTTCGAACACGGTTTTGGACCGTTTTCATTTCTATGCATACGAACACGGTTTAAAACTGTTTTCAAATATGCCACGTACAAAAATGGTTAGAAATGGACCGGCCCGACCTATCGGACTGGTGAACCAGACTCCTAACCGGTCTGGATTGATTATTGGACCGGATAAGGAAGTGAACCGCCTTGAACTGGTGTGAATCGGCTGGTCTGACCGGTTGAACCGGTCAATTAATAATTCAATTTTTTTAATGAAAGTTGCATTCCTTGAGGTTTGAACTCCTAACCTCTTTAAGAGAAAGAGGATAGGAGCCTTTACCACTAGGCTATGCTTTACTTGTTGTTATTATAATGCATTATATAAAATATAACCTTATTACATTCATATACTTGTAAAAATCTAAAATATATTTAAAATAATATATATTTTATAATTAAGCGGTCCGACCGTTGACCCAGTGGTTGAACCAGTGACCCGACCACCCGGCCTCTTGTCCGGATCGATGTCCGATCCGGTTCTGATAACTATAAGGCCATAATTATCAGACCCGACTAGCGCAGCAAAGGGTGTGGGTCACCAGTTGAATCATTTAGTTAACGATTAGACATTAAATTTTATAAATGTATTATATATATATATATAAACTAAGATACTTTAACTTTAATTTTCTTTTAAATACTTAACACCAACCAAAAATGTAATAGCATAATTAATTATTTTAACACATGGTTCAATGTTCGAACTATGAGAATAGCATTCACATTTTATATAAAATAATATTTTATAGTTTATGTGAGAAAACAGAAAAACCGTTTTCTTTGGTTTCTTTATAAAACGGTTTCCAAAACCGTCTTAATAATATGCCCATCAAAGACGGTCACAAAATAACCGTTGTTAAATATTACTAAACTAAAACGGTTTTGAAAACTGTTTTCTTTGATCTCTTTCTAAAACGGTTTCCAAAACCGTTTTCTATTTACTGTTTTCTTTGCATCTTTTTGTAGTAGTGATATGAGAAATTTAAATCAAAAAAATCAAATTCTAGTCTCTTGGGAATTTTATCAAACACTTGGTGGGCAACATTTCAAGCTTGTAAAGCTAGTGAAATGGGGCTCCCAAGCTTTGCCAAATACAAATTTCATGAATACAAGTCATCAAACAATATCCAAAGATCAATATTGAAGCATCTAGACATCAATGATTCAAAGAAAGAGCATGGAAAGTTAGCTTACCTCTTGTGTAGTGTGGATGTGAGAGAGATGATCATAGGGCTCCAATAGTAAGCTTGTGTTGTTAGGATCATGTGAGGGTGCTTTGTAACTCTTTATCTTCATGAATGGGTACTTTGATTCATACCTATTTGCCATGAGTATAGGTAGTGGATAAGCTTGAGAAAATGGGTATGGTTAGATGTGTATTTGGGTTTTGAATCCCCAAATTGAAATACAAGGATGAAATCCTAGGTTTTTTATTCACAAATTGAGGTGAGTAGCAACACTAGAAGTGTTTGGAGTTTGAATTAGATGGAATAAAATCAAATTTGAAGGATTTTTGAGAGAAATTGGATTTCTAGAGAGAAAGTCTCAAAATTGGGAGAAATTTGAAGTGAAATGAAAATGAGAAGTCAAAATGACTTAAAGGGAGCAAGAGGCTTGGGTGGCCGTCCACCAAGGGACGGCTGGCCGTCCACCTTGGACAATTAGCCATCCTTGGGTGGATGGTCATCCATTTTTGAAGCCAATTTTGATTTATTTTGGGCTTGTGAGGCCCATTAAGCCCAATTTTGACTTTTTTGACCTATTTTGACCAAGTTTGACCTATTTTCTTTCAAATTTTGATTTAGGAAAGTCCATTTGATTGAGATTGAATAATATTTGATGCATGAATGAGAAATGAAGAGGAGTTGGTGTATACAAGGTTGAGGTTTAAGTGATTGTGAATAGGGAAATTCACATAAAATGATGAATTTTTGGTTGAAAACCATGAGATATAGAAATAAATGAGTGAAAAGATTGTGTAAACAAGTTTGTAATCATGAAATGATTATGAATACATTTGATATGGTGAGATTGTGAGACCTATGAAGGGGATTGTGAGGGTGAGTGAGCACATGAAGGGTGGCTAATGAGAAAAGCCCATTTTGGAGGCCCAAATCCATAAGACTTTATGCAATGCATGAGGTATTGATGAAGTATACATGAAATGTATATAAGAATGATATCAAGTAATGTGGATGATGTTAAGATATGATATGTTAGCAAGTTTTAACATAATTAAATTTCCAAAAGGATTGAAAATCCTTGAGATAACTAGAAATGAAATTTCTAGGGTGAGTCGAAGACTCCTAAGTTTTAAGATGATTGGAAATGAAATTTCCAAAAGGATTGAAAATCCTTGAGATAACTAGAAATGAAATTTCTAGGGTAAGTCGAAGACTCCCAAGTTTTAAGATGATTGGAAATAAAATTTCCAAAAGGATTGAAAATCCTTGAAATGAAATTTCTAGGGTAAGTCGAAGACTCCCAAGTTGAAGATGATTGGAAATGAAATTTCCAAAAGGATTGAAAATCCTTGAGATAACTAGAAGTGAGACTTCTAGGAAGAAAGAATTCGAAGCGATGCTTTCAAGATGATTTTGATGGTTGAGGTAAGTAATTGGTTCGATTATCCCTCTTTTGTCGTGGCAAAAATGGGATGTCATTTTATTTCGTTGATATTCACTAGCGAAGCCATAAACATCAACGAGGGGCTTCTGTAGACATCCATTTTTTACCATGGGTATGGTCATTAATGGTTGCCTATGATTAGAGGTGAAATAGGGTGTTAAAACCTTAAGTTACCAGTTCTACCCTCGTGAGTAGTTAGGTAGAAGTCATTATCACATGTAGTTTTTTAGGTCAGATTGAGTCGGTTGTTTTTGCATTTAGTTTTTAGAGAGTCTAGGAACATCCCTGTAAAATTTCATGGCATTCTGAGTCTAGCTTTATAGAAAATAAGGCTTTTTGTGACTTGAAGGGCAGTACTGTCCTTTGTATCACAAAAGCTCTGAATAACTGTCGATCTTGTCTCGAATGGTCTCGAGGCTTTACCATAGATATTTAAGGTGTGTTTGGTAGCTAAGTTGATCAGTGGCGAGGTCTGTTGAGCCTTCTGGCTCATGATTGCTCTCGAGGCTCAAAAGGCCCTTTCAAGCTCGAATTAGGGTTTCGACCGAGAACAACCAGGATTCGATCCTTTTATCAAATGGAGGCCTTCACAAGCTTCAAAACACTTTCTTAAAAGATTTTAAAACTTGTTTCAAGAAGAAGAAAAGATTTCAAAAACGATTGGTTAGCAGATTTTAAAACCCTAATTTGGGCCCTGCAGGCCCTAAACAGCTAATCAGTCGACTTTTCCCTAAAACTTTGACTTTGGTCAATGCATTTTTACTTCAAACACTTCTTAAAACATGAAGAATCGAATCACGATCGTTTCGGCGCTTGAATCGTCGAATTTGGACTTAAAACGGGCCCGAAAAGCCGAAATCGGGTCGAAACCGGGCTGAGACAGGCCCAAAATTGGGCAAAATTGGGCGAGGGAATGGATGACCGTCCACCCATGGACGTACAACCGTCTCTAGGTGGATGGTTAATGATCCCTTTGCCCAATAACTGCTATTTTTCAGTCTTTTTTCTGCCCGGGACTCTTCCAAGCCTTGCCATGTGTCCATTTCAGCCATGGGGACTTTGGGATGAGTTTGAAGACCTTGGAAAGCTGGTTTAGAGCCCTTGGATCATTCCTAGAAGATTTAAACTCAGCCATTGATCAAATTCAGGCTTCCCTATAAATAGAGAGCTCTGAAATTTGTTTTAACACACAATTAGCTTTAGAGAGCTAGCTTGGAGAGTAGAGGCTTGAGCATTGCACAAGCTTCCCCCATAGCACTCTTAGCTATACTTTTGAAGTCCTTTGGAGGTTGGAGAAGGTCTAAGAGCAAGGGAAAAGAAGCTAGGAGTAAGGGAGAAGAAAGTAAAGGTTAGTCATTGTGTTTATTTAAGTTTGCATATTTCCTTATTCTTCTCCTCCTTCTTCTTCTTCTTCTTCTTCTTCTTTTTTTTCTTCTTCTTCTTCTTCTTCTTCTTCTTCTTCTCTTCTTCTTCATTGTTCAAGCTAGGATTAGGTGTTTAGGATTAAGTGTTCATATTAGGGATTAATTTATTAGTATGCATAATAGGGATTAGTTTTAGGATTTGTTATATAAGAATGCATGATTAGGATAGAAGTTTTAGCATATCTTTTCTTCTTTTTCTTTTCTTCTATGATTATGGATTAGGTGTTTTATATGTTAGTATGCATGATAGGAATTATTTTATAGGAATGCATGTTTAAGTCTCTTATGTTAGTAATCATATTAGGATGTTAGTTTCTTCGAGTTAGCATTAATATTGTTTTTATCATAATTATTTTCATCACTTGGAATGATTTGATTGACATATAAAATGTGTTCGAGGGAGCATGCAAAGGTAAGTCTCTTCCCTTGTGATTAAATGAGTTATGAGAAGTATGATTATGATGCCATGTTTTGATGATAGTTTTAGTATGCATATTAGGCTGCATGTTAGTCATTTTTACCTTTCTTATTTGTTATTTTCATGACCTTTAATGCATTTTAAAAGGTATGTTCAAATCTGTCCATGCATTGAAAATACCTTGAAAGTATATTAAATGTCATTTTTTAGGCCCAAATTAACTTAGAAACATGCCTAGGTTCACATAGAATAACTAGATTGCATTTAGGACATTTTCTCATGCATTGTTAGTATTGTTAGGTGCATTTTTTGTTAGTTTTATTTAAATTCCAGTATGCATATAATTAGTATTTTAGGTATTTAGACTAACTTAGGACTAGCTAGGAACCCTAGGATTAGGGAGGTTACTTAACCTCGCTTAGGACTGTCCTTTGTTGTAAGAATTAGGATAGCAATTGAGTTCTACCTAATTTAGGAAGTCTACTTCGAGAACAACTCTAAAAGTAAGTGATTTTGAAAGTGTTTAAAATTGAATGAAATTCCATCTTTTATGCAAAGAACAGTGTTTCGATCAAACCCAAACTCTCGAAGCTAGAGTCCTAGATAAGATAGAATCTTTTTGGCTATATAGTTCATTACAATAGGAGAGACCTAAGTAATAGAACTACGTGGACTTTGATCTTTATCAAGAAATTGGTAAGGTACGTAGGCAGTCAATAGGACGCAAGTCCAATCTTAGGTTGACTATGAGTCTCCTAAGATCCTTAGGATTGTGTATACTTTTGTACTATCTATTATTATTATTATATATTAGTATTCATATTTTGTGGTTCACTACTACAAAAACTAGCTACCACGACAAGGGTTGGAGGGCAAAGACGAGGGTTCTTTAAATCTCTCGTAAAAAGTCAATAAAAACGAGGGTTTTTAAACCACACTCGTTAAAAAGATAGAAAAGACGAGGGTGATATGAAGCCCGTCGTCTTAGGTTGATCAATATACCCTATTTTGCTCTTCATTTGGAGAAAAATTTTCACGAGGTTGGTAAACCCTCGTTAAAACCCTCATATTAGGGTCATTATTGCCACGATTTTCAGCCT
>JAESVK010000625.1:8715-19329 GCA_017140935.1 Hamamelis virginiana
GGGGGGGGGCAATTTTTTATTGGTAATTCATTTATTATTCAGCTTGCAATAAGCATTATAATTAGGGCCATTTGCATACCAAAAATGATTTTTGGAGCTCAAAATTTTACTTGATTTAAGATATAACCGAAGTGATAATCACTTTTAGATAACTTGAGATGAGATAGCATGGTTGGCAAAATCTTCATATTAGAAATGATTGTATCGAAAGGTAGGAAGCCCCAACTTCTGCCACAGTCACTTTTAGTATAGAAATTTTAATATATGAAGACATGATTTGAACATAATTTTAAAGAGTTGTTTGAAGAAATAGTTATCCAAAAGTAATTTTAGAAAAAGCCAACACAAACGAGTCCTCAGGTTTTTTTTTTTTTTAAATAGAAGATTGTTAAGTAAAAATATGAAGGAAAATTTTTGATAAATTAGCTAACAAATTTGTACTGGGTTAGTATTTTGAGGGAAAAATTATCTAAAAGTCCAATTTTGAGTTCTTTTTTACCCAAAAGTTCTATCATCTTTTCATTTTACTCAAAAGTCCAAATTTTAGGATTTTTTTTTTTACCCAAAAGTTCAAGCACTTCCAAAAAAACTTATCTATGCATGCATCAGTTTTCCAATTACTTCCCAAATACTTATCTATATATCAGTTTTCTGCAAAATAATCAATTTCCATAAAATCAAAGAAGAAACTGATGTGTTTCTCATTAAAAAGGATTTTTGGGTAAAACGAAAAGATGATGGGATTTTTGGGAAAACAAAACTTATAAATAGGACTTACGGGTAAACACCCCTATTTTGAGACAAAAGATGTTTCGTATATATGTATATATAATTAGCTAACAAATTTTAATTATTAATAAACTTAAATTGATTTTTAAATAACAAGAATAAATATTAGATGCAGTGCAATGGTAAAAATAATTAAAAGGAATAAAATTAAAATTTGATAGGGGGTGAGTTTCTAACTACTATAAAGTATATATACAAAAATAACATTTTCAAAAAGTTGAGAGAGCGCATTTGCCCCCTGTTCCCGCATAGCTTCGCCCATGCATATGCTGATTATATATATATATACTAGAAAAGGTATGGAAGGATTCAGCGGAGAAAAAGAAAGGAGGAAGAACCTGCTGTATTGGTATTGGTTAGTAGAGAGATGCTGCAAGTTCGCTCTAGATCTACTTGTTGATCACATCTTCCTTAGTAGATGGGATGGATATAGTTACTCATCTCATCTCTCTCCCCTCGCATATATACATATTAAGAAACAAGTTGCTCCCCAGAATTCAAAGTATACTCCAGTCTTTCTTTAATGTTGCTCCCCAGAATTCAAAGTATACTCCAGTCTTTCTTTAATGCTCATTGGTTCCCCGGCTGTTCTCCTCCGTGTCCACAGAAACAAGTGGCTCTCGAGGAGATACATCATACAAGTCTCTTTCTCAAATAGCTATTTCCTTTTCTATTTTTCCATTATTGCCACTGCAATTATTGGTTTCATTTTTTTTAATTTAAATCACTTCAAGAATGAAAGTTGAATACGTGAATACATGATTTGTAGGGGTGAACAAAAATCCACCCAACTTGCAGTTACATCAATTGGGTAGATTTGGTTGGATTGATTTGATGAATTTTTGGCGGATTTGTTCGATTAGCTGTTGCAGAAGTGATAACTCGCCCTAAATCTAATCCACCCGCCAACTAATTATATATAAATAAATAATATAATTATATAAATATATTTCATTAGTACCTTATCTTTTTCCTTAATTGCATGAATATGGTTACAAGTTGAGTATGTTTTTTTACTTCTTTAGAGATCTTTATTGTGATAATTTGAAGATGCACTTATTTTGTTGGATATGCTTGCAATTTTGAATGTGAGATGATATTCTAATTTGAAAGATTTTTTTAATAACAAAGAACCTTTTTTATTATATATTTAGTTAGTAGCTTCTATTGTTGTAGGATAATTTGTTTTGACACTTTAGTTTATTAGTGTTGAAAGAATTGTTTGGATTATAGTTTAATCATTAAAGAATATAATGAATTATTAGATAAGAATTTGAGGTGTCTTTGCTTGTTAAAATGGTTTTATATACTTTAGGTGTTAAGAAAACAAAAGTATGTCTTGACCCACCCAACCCGAACTTGAAAACCGCCCATATGCTCAACTAATTCACTGGTTTTTAAAAACTGACTGTTGGATCACCGTAATTTTTGACAGAAATGATATTCATAAGATTAATATTTTATTTAATGGTCGATTTTTTAAAATATATTAAATTAAAGTGTGTAACAAGTGAGTACGTGGTAGGAGCAGGGCTAATCCAGGAGCGCCCTCAACAATTTGCATTATTTTGCGCTAAATTAGCTGGATTCGATCCATAATCAGGAAATCCTGTAGTGTCTGCTTATGCAGTTTAGGTAGGGAGTCCCATCGTCTTAGTACTCTTTGGTGGAGCCCCTTTCCAGCTAAAAAGCATTTAAGTGATGTGCTGTTTGTGAGGCCTCCAATTCAGGAATCTCTGTGTGATATATTTTTCTAGAAGAATAATCTTTCTAGTTATAGTCTTTTTATTTAATTCAATTGTTCTTATTAAAGTGGTCACTCCGGGTCTGTTTTTGGTAATTTAGTATGGTTGATTAGAAAGACATAAGCTTGTTATGCTGCAAGTTAAGATTGCCCATTGTTTACATACAAAACTAAAATGAGTTTTACAATGCCATATTCAATCACTCCATCTAACTAAATTTTAAAATATGGAAATTTAAATGATAAAAAAGGAAAAGAAAAGATGACATGCCTGCCGTAACAAAATTGATAATAGGCAAAAAGCTAAAAGGGCTTCTTTACAAACACTAAGCATCTCCAACCACGGAGTAACCATTTTGGCTAGCCAAAGTTTGGCACTGGTGTCATTTGAGATGGGCATGAATGAATTGGAGATGCCAAGCATCTCCAATGGACTCCCATTTGAGGCTTACATTGCCAAATTTGGGAGCCATGATTGGCACCCCGTTGCCAAATTGGAGTGCCTTTTTTCGCCATGGCTCCCAAATTTTTCAATGATATCAATGCCTCTCATATTTGGGAAATTTTTTAGCAATGACCCTCAAATAGTCCATGTCAGATTTTCCTCTAATTTAAAGTTTATTGGAACATAATGGTACCAAATAGGGGAGCATCTCATTGGAGCACAATAGTGCCAAATATGAGAATACTCATTTTTGGTACTGTAGCATTTCTAGATATAAAAATTAATAATGGCCCATTTGAATAAGCTTATACTTCTTGTTTTTTTACTTTTAAAAGTAAAAATATGAAAAATTTTAGTGTGAAAATTTTGGTAGTTACTTTTCTTACTTCCTCAACTTTTAAAAGTAACTATCAAAATTTTGCACTATAGGAAATATAAAAAACTTCAATTTTTATACCTTTAAAAGTAAAATAACAAAAAGTAAAAGCTTATCCAAATACGCCCTAAGAGACTTAAATGAGAGCTTCCCATTAGAGATGGGGTTAAGAAACAAAAAACAGCACAAAATATTAGACTTGGAGAGATTTAAAGTATATATGTAGTTTTCTTTTCTTTTCTTTCCTCAGCAACCAGACACGTACTAAGAGAAAGCTATAATGTGTTTTACATGCACGAGATCACAATGTTAGAAATCCTAAATAAATCCAAACTGATTGTTTATTGTTTATTATAAAGGAGAGAGTTTGCTAAAAAAAAAAAAAATGAGGATCGATCATTTGCCACATCATTTGAGACATTTTAAAAATAATTTTTCTGGGAGGTTTAGCATTTAATTTCAGCAACACTATTTCATCCACTTATTTCCACATCTTTGACCCACGTGAGATGAGTGGTCAAAGACCGCAAAATTAATTGATAGATGAAGTAGCATTTTCCTTTTGAAAATCTTTCATCAATGCATGTCTTTTATTCCTAGAACTCGAAGATTTTGCATATTCTGAATGAAACTATGAATGTATCTTCCGTCCATGTCATGGCTAAGAATGATATCCTTCCATTTTGCATGGTTGTTCCTGAGATGAGCTGCAACCTGGCCATCATCCATCACAGACTTGATTGCCTGGCTCAAATTCTCCTTGCTAAACCACCCATTCTCTCCTCTCTCCACTTCTACTGCCACCTTCAATTCCTCCACCGTTAATCTTCTGTTAACAATCTGATCAACCAGATGGGGAACCAACACTATTTGGCACTCATTAACCAAAGACTCCCACATAGATCCAAACCCACAGTGACTCACAAAACACCCAATAGATGGATGCTTTAATATTTCTGGCTGTGGAACCCAACCCCCATATACCCACCCTCTTCCTCCAACCCTCTCTAAGAATCCCTCCGGCAACTCTTCTTCCACTGTCGCACATCCCTCCGGTGGTTGTAGAGCCACCAAAAATGGAAGCTGAGCTAACTCAAACCCTTGAACCAGCTCTTGAAACTGACCCTTTTCAACTACAATCTGGCTTCCCAATGCACAAAACACAACTGAGCCTGGCTTAAATTTGTTCAGTCACTTGGCCCACCGCTCATCTAGTGGTGCAGCCACCGCCTGTATCTCTGGCAAGACAGTTCCTGTTAACAGCACAGGTTTTGCATACTGTTGTGAAATGTAGTCACAGAAGGGTCCCTCAATTTCAGCACAAGTTCTCATGGCAATGGCATCACACTCCTTCATGCCAGTGGTGAGGCGCTCGTACAAGGTCAATCCGCTTCCAAGCTCTTGTACTAGAAGTTGCGATTTGCTGGCCTCGTGGGGTCATAGCTTCACCTTAGAAGATGGGTAGCCCGGCGGTGTCTGTATTAGTTCAGCCACTGTCCAGTTTTTTTGAATCTTAAGAGATGGAATTAGGCTCATGGCATGCCTGGCGGCACAGATCACCGAGTAATAGATGGATTTAATGCCCAGATGGCAAGCCAGGGATGGAACCCAGAAGCCAAAATCGAAGAAAATGAAATCAGGTTTGTGAGAGCTTAAAATGGTTTCAAGTTTGTCTTGGGTTTGGTCGAATGCAGTAGCAAGGAGTGAGTGATTTAAAAAGGGTACATCTGAAGCTGTCTCGGCACCGGGAAGGAGGCCATGCAAATGGGGATGTGGAGAGGGAAGAAGTGAATGAGTTCTTGGTTGAGACTAAGTTGTTCCATTCTGGGCTGTGTTCCTTTGGGCAATAAGAAGGAGACTGTATGGCCTCTCTCAGCAAGCTTGTTAGAGAGGTGAAGGTAGGGTGTCATGTGGCCATAGGCAAACCAAGGGAACATGGCAAAGTGGAGTTTAGCGAACTTAAGGCTAGCCATCTTTACTCTCTTCACCTAAATTCAGATTCATTTAGGTAGGAAGTGTTCTCTACTTATGCTATCACCTTCTCTGTTTTCAATTATTTATAAGTTGCATGATCATAAGTTGACACTGTGTCATAGTATAATATTTATCTAGCATCATCATAAGTTGTCAATCAATGATTATTCATTACTTTAATCTATCAATTATTGTTCATTACTTTAATCTAGAAGTCCTTTTCCAATCCCATTGACAATTTTCTAATCCTCATCCTTTTTTGGGAGAAGGTATGCAATGATATAATATCTTCACGTGTTTTGTCCCAACCTCAACATTTTAATTAGAATTTAATTTTTATCATCTTGGTAATAATGCTAAATTCCCCCACTAAACCATACAGAGAGCAAGTGTTATCTGGGATGTCAAAAAGAAGTTTAGAAATGAAATACCTAAACTAGCTTCCAGAGGAGAAGATTCTGCCTCTCATGAATGTTTTCTTTCCAAAGGGATTTCCTATCTTGCCTTTCAAAGAAATTACTAATTGTAAACCACAGTCTCAAACTATAATTAAGTTTAGCTGATTCAATAATTGCTGTGCATTTTCAATAAAAGGTTTGATGGGGAGATAAATTTTGAATATAACCTTTGCTGAGGCCTCATCAAATAAAGTAGGTGTTGAGAAAAAGTCATTAATTTGATCGAAGGAAAAACAAGTAAAGAGACTATGGAATATCAATATAAAGGAATCTTCTGCGATATCAATGTTAAAAACTTCAAATATAGCACATATTAACATGGAATGAAATCAGCCAACCAATTAATAGCTTCTAATACAATCCCAAAAATTCATCATAAAATTATGGGTCCTTGAATTTGCCTTTGAAGTTCAAACAGATTGAACAGTGCTCTTTACTTACCTCCAATGTGCTCACACGACATACTTGCATTCTAAATGAGATAAGAGTTAAGTAATAAAACTTTATAAAGCTTCTTTAGAATATCATAGCTATATATCTAATTCTTGGGGTGAACCACACTCATGGAAATTTCATTTTGAGATAAGAGCCACCCAATATGAGATAAAGAATTACATTACAAATACGCAGTTTAAGGAATGATACAAGTATGCAGTTTTAAGGATCAAACCCATAGTTAAGACAATAACAAAATATTAGTCAATTAATGAAAATTAATTGTAAAACTATGTTATCTCACCTGCTCATGCTAATCTTTGTTTTTTTGTTTCTTCTCCAACTTGTAGTTGCATATTAGGCTCGACTTCGTCTCTCCTGATGTGAATCCCCTCACAACTGACTCCATCAAATGAATTATCCTGCCCCAACAGCGCATTCTGACCGTCAAGTAAAACAAGTGTTTCCACAAAGGTAGCTACATTCCTTTCATTCTGAGTCGTTTCAAGATTCTTATATTGTAGACTCTCAGTGTCATAGGAAATGAGGTCTCTGTTACTCATTTGCAATAGTAGTTCATTGTTGTTAGTAAAGCCTAAGCACCTCTCAACCATTACACGCCCTAATACAACAGTGAATTGTTTAGTCCAAGATTTAACCACACCATATTCCTTCATAACCCAAATGCAAGTCGAGATGTAGGCTGAAAACCTGGAAGAAACGCATAATGAAAGTGATTCTTTTAACACCGCAAGTGACATGAACATTGAAATACTTCCCTGAGCGGAGCAATTAATAGGAAGCATAATCTCTCGAAATACCTCATCACCAAAATTAAATGACATGATCATATCACTACACTTATATACCTTCAAATGCGATGTAGATGCGAGCCAATGAACAGACCCATTAATAAATACACCCCTCTCGTGTAATTTCATAAAACAGGGGACGTGGGTTTCAATCTTTCACCATGAATCAGTGGTGAGCGAGTAAACCTCAACAGGAGGGGGTGAATTTGGATCGTAGATCCAATTGCAATTTGGATCGTAGATCCCATTGGAACCCTCAAAGTAGGCAATCTTTACGACCCTGTAATCATTAGTCTGAGAGTGAAAACCAAATCCAAGAATTGAACAAATCATATCGTTGATGGAGGAAGATGGAAGGGCCATGCGTTTCCTAATAGAGGGATTCCATAAAAATATGATGTTGCAGTAAAAACCTTCGTAGAGACAGACTAATCTGTTTAATGAACTGACTATATGACAGGCATATCGATGATTGAATGGTATTTCCATCTCAACACGATTCACATATTTTTAGGGAATACCATGATTTGCATACACACCTCAATCTCATTAGGGTTTTGACGGATAACATTGAAAAGATATCGATTAAAGCGTCGAATGGAAGATGAGGATCGTTCGATGACATCTTGTCTTGAGACTTGAGAGGTCGTCTTCTCGGATTGGTTCAGCATTGCTTTGCGATTACAGCGCCATGGGTTTTATGACCATGGCAGATCATACTCACTCCTACTTCAAACTTCAAACTTCAAACTTCAAACGCCGAGAGTTGAGCGTTCCAGATTGCAGACGGCGCCGGGGTGACTTTACTCTTTGCTTATAGGAAAATGACAGATGGATCAAATAAATGAAATGATATGACAGTAAAAATTTTATTTTATGATATTTCAATGTGAAAATGCTAGGCCTTAATTATAGATTAAAATTTTAAAATTAAATGATAAAAGATATGATATTACCATAAAATCTTTATTTTCATGCATTTTCTATAAAAATGATAAGATCTTTGTTGTTATCGTGTATTTCTTATATCAAATTTTATGATAAGACTTAAGAGAAGTCTTATTGGCTTGGAATCTTCTATTTTCTCTATTTTTTTTCTTAAAAAAGTTCACTAGGCTTATGGGGTACATGATACGATAGCTCTTCCATTTTCTTAAACTCTTTCCGTCTCGATGAAGGTGAAATTTGAACTCAGATTTTTAACACAACCACAAAAAACCTTTACGGGCAGGCTAGGCGCAGCACCTACGAAAACTTCTTATCCATTCTTTTATTAAGCTCAACACGAATGGATCATTATTGGATAATTCGAAGAATGCAGGAACCAGTGGGTTAATCTGATACTATAATGGGAGATAGTATTTTAACTGAATTATTGGCGTTGAGAAATGGACTATTCATTGCAAAGGAAAAGTATTTCCAAAATATTGAGGTTGAATTTGATACACGCAATGGGTAAAAATAATTCTGAAGGGGTCCTAATACTCACAGTCTAAACTCTTTAGTTTTGAATTGCAAGTGGCTCATGGGAAAATTCAGGAAAGTGGAATTGAAGCACGCCTTTCTTTAGTTTTGAAAATGCTACTTCAAACGTTTGTAAAAATGGGCTGCAACTCAAACTTTTGTTTTGTCCCCGTCCGAATGATTGTGATCGACGGGCAAAGATATATGGTGATCAGGCTTTTTACAGTTTGAATGGGATGATTTTTTTTTTTTACAAAAAAAAAAATAATAATAATCTCTGGGATTTGTGTAGTCAACGAGGGTGTATGATGCATGTTATTCTCACATATGATGTGTTACAGCAGCCTTTGTTTTTAATTATTTCTCTCCATGCCACTTATCTTGTTTTCTTCTCGCACATGATGCTTGAACGCATAGGGTAACATAGATTGACCCCACTCTTTTGGGTACTCAAGCACATTTGGATTAGTTTTCCTTTAAATTATTGTATTTTTAAAGTCTTAAAAATCACAATAGATTATAGGTAGGGGTGATCATGAACCGACCAAAACCAATGCACCGAATCATTTGAACCGAAATTAACTGGTTTTTCTAATACCTTCGGCCAGTTTGGTTTCGAAAAACATGAGAATCGACATTTCGGATCGGTGTTCGGTAAGGATTTATCAAACCGTCTGTGACCGAAACCGACCAATGCATTTATAATAGTACAATAATATATTTTATTACTTCTATTATTTTATTAAAATAATATAAAAAAGTTAGAAAGTATAAATCGGTAACCTCTCAGTCAATCAAGCCCTCTCTCTAGAGAGAAAACCCTTTGCTGCCTCTCTCCCTTAGTCGCTCAACTCGACGGACGAAGACTCCAGCTCTGGCTGCATCTGCCTCCTCTCAACATCTCTCATCTTTCCTTTACTTGTCTCTCAATGTCTCACATTTCACTCTTTTCGTCTTTCAATCCAATTTGGCAATTCCACTATCTTTCTTTTTGTCTGTGGTTTGCTGTTTCTATTTATCTTCTCCGACGATAAGGACTCAAAAGTCGAGATAAGGACTCAAAAGTCAAGAGTCGAGGGCTAAAGCACACTAGGGTTAAGACTTGCCAATCCCGAAAGTAGGTTCATCAAGTTGCTTTTATTTATTTTATTTTTTCCAATCTTCAAGAACTTGTGCTTGAATGTTATCTATTATTTTCTGTGAGTACGGATTCTAGGCAATCAAACAAACTGATGCCACTTTGTGGTTAAGTAAATTGATTTGCATCTATTGAACTTCAATAAATTTTGGCCAAACAGTGGTACTGTTTTGTGGTTTTCTTGCCTCTAATTTTTTTAAATTGATTTACTGTATTGAATATGATTTTTTTTTTTTATTGCTTTATTGTATTGAAGCATTGCATCTAATTTTATTGGTAAATAGTGTTGAATGTGAGAATATTTTAATGTTTTAGTGCTATTTTTTATTGGTTTTTTTTTTAAATAAAAAATCTAACTGACTCAATCGACCGAAAGAGGCTGCACCGACCACACCCAAAACCAATGGTTTGAGTACTTATTTGGTTGGAAACGGTGCACCAATTTGACAAACCGAGTCTTCCGATTTGGTTCAAAATAACCCCTAAAAACTGACCGATGCCCACCCCTAATTATAGGTTTTAAAATTGATATTGGCCAAAATTGGAGCCTCTAACTTCTGCCATAATCATTTTTAGTATAAAGATTTTGTTAGAGATATGCCCTAAAACCAATCCTAAAGGGCATAGCAATTTCATATTATATCATATTTGGAAGGTATGACTTATCTTATGTGTTTAAACATATATGATAAGGTCCTTGAATAAATGATAAGAGAAATATACATCTCAAGTTGTTGAGATAGGGAGACTGATATTTCTCATACACATTTATTATAAAGAGTTCCTACTCATAGGTTTATTAAAGTGGATATTTATAAACCGTCAAGAATATCACATATTTAAACTAATTCCTATGGAGGATAAGTAGTCTTTCCTATCAGTGTAGTGATACTATAGTTAATCTGTGCGTGCATATTAGAGAATATGTACACTGAGCATGATCTACAAGAATATTCCTATGGAGGTTATGTCAAAGGAA
>JAESVK010000625.1:79329-111074 GCA_017140935.1 Hamamelis virginiana
ATGTGGTGTAGAACCTACCTAAACCTAATGACGACTTGCTTTCACATATCCAAGGTTGTTTCTTTGACTCACGACTTAGAGCATTACTTTATCTTTTTTATTTTTATATTTGGGCGTGATATATATATATATATATAGTATATCAGTTCTTTTCTTACTAGAACGATTATGGAAGGATTTAACTTTTTAGTCAATGTAAGATGGATATTTTGAAAAACTAGTTTTTGGATTAATTATTTTTTCTATATATAACATGTATGCCAAAAATCACAATGATCTGACGGTCAGCCTCTAAAATATAGATAGTGAAAAACTATGACAGTATATAATGGTTACAGTTTTTCATCGTTTATATTTTAGAGACTGACCATCAGATTAATGTGATTTTTTCAATAGTCGGTTTTCCAAAATTCTCATCTTACATTGACTAAGAAGCTAAGTCCTCACATCATTAAGAAAGTACTCATAAGAACATTACTCTTTGGTATAATAATATTTGAATGGAAAATTTTAATATTTTGCACTATTATATTCTAATGAATTTTGATTGGAGAAAATTTTGATACGGATTATTTAGGAAGAACTAGACATTAGCAAAAAAAAAAAAAATTTACAAATATGGAAAGCATTAATATCATTGCCAAATTTGGGAGCCGTAGAAAATAGTCCATTGAAATCCCCTTTTTTTGCCACGCTTCTCAAATCTAGCAGTAACAACTCCAAATCGAAGCCCATTAGAGATACCCTTAACTACTGCATGTAATCAGAATCTTAAATTATACTACGAGCATATATAAACCATAGAATGTTTTTAAACTATCCACTAATTTATCATTTCTTTTCAAGCAATTTATATCATAAGACTAGGTCTACTAAATAAATTTACTATATCCATTTGCTGGCCAACTTGATTTTTTTCTTAGTTTTCAATTTGTTAATACCTGATACCACATAATTAGTTGGTATGAGGATGGAGTGTATTTATCATTTATCATTATAATATTATGGAGGACCTAAAATTGCAATTCCAATATTCCTTCCTTTTATTGTATTATTACGTGTGACAATTCTCAAAAAATATAACAAGACCTATTCTTTTGAAAAATCAAATTTAATAAGTGATATATGGTAGGCTATCATCTTCTTAGATTGACCCCAACAAAATAAAAATAAAAAGGGCAATCTTAGATAGATTTGAAAACTCAATAACAAAGAGTACCTGTCCATAATAACTAAGAGTTGGTTTGAATAAGGTACCACTTTTATTTTTTATTTTTAAAAGTAAAATAAAGTAAATTTTTTTATAAATTTTATTAGTATAAAATATAAAAAATTACACGTACTTTGCCCCCCGAACTATAAGTCATTTTTATGTTGGCCTCTTATAGTTTCGATTGCATCAATGTGCCCCTTGAACTATTTGATTGTATCAAATTACTCACTTCTATCAATTATTTATTTAACTGAAAAATGATGTTAGACTCGTTCATAGGCTTGGCGAAAAAAAAAAAATTGTTCATAGGAAATAAAAATTGCAGTCCATAATCTTACATTAATGTTGGATTTGGAGGTGACGGTTATTAATTTCTAGTATTGTAAAAACCATCTAATTAAAGAATTGTTCATAGGCTTGGCGAAAAAAGAAAGAAAGAAAGAAACAAAAAAGAATTGTTCATAGGAAATAAAAAGGAAGAGTTTTGTTAGGGATCGAAGAATAATATGTGGATTCTTATAATTCACAAATCCATTGTGTTTTCTTGTTCATACAACATAATCCTTAAAATATACAAAAAATCCAAAAACCCAAATCAAGAAAAAAAAAATTACAGTAACTATCTTCATCCTTCTCTTCTATAAATAAATAAATCTTCCACTTCCAATTTTCCAAGGAAGACAATTAAAAAAAATAAAATTAGTGCTACCCAATCCTATATATATATAGTACTGCTCTATACAGGCAGCTTCGATGATCGAATTCCCCTAAGCGGCAGATGGAGCGGTAATGTACTTAGCACCAACCTCCGATAACGCCGCCAACAACTGTTGCAACTTATAGTTGTAATCCAATGTCTCATCATTGTATATGTCCCACCATTTCTGCACCAGAATTTTTATATCTTCTCTCTCCATGTTCTCTTCCTTCCCTGTATATCTCCATGGCTTTGATCCCTGCAAAATACCATTCGATTTATAATTAATATTCAATATATATTTATGATTATTTTGACAAAATAATAATTCATTGTAATACTTACAGCAGCACAGTAGTGAACAACTTTCACTTTGTCCAATTCAATATTCTCTGGATGGCGCCACAACATGGCTAATACAAGGTTGTACACTGGAGGGATTGGCTTGTAAATATCTCTAAAGTACATATTCAAAAAGTCCTGCACCCATTTATATAAAAATTCCTTTAAATTTAGGGAAAAAACTATATTAATACACTGAGATCGATAATTAATTAATTTGAATATGTTAAGTACCTGCTCGGCAAATGGGGTAGGAGGGGTGGTTTTGAGTCTCTTCAAGAGGTCTTGATAGATGGACAAGCTTGGCTCATAAACAAACATGCCTGCATTGAAGTAGAGAGGAGGCTTGGGACCCATGTGGGCAGGCCACGTCACCTTCTCAGGGCACTGCTGGCAGTACCCAATCTGGTATTGTGGAGTGTGAGACCAAGTTTTCTCACAGAAACAGTCCATGACAGCATAGAAATACCCATCTGGCATGTCAAAGAGGTGGTCTATGTTCTCAAACACTTGTATGTCTCCGTCCAAGTATATCATCTTGCTATACTCCACAAACTGCCACAGTTATCACCCACATAGAGAAAGAATTAATATATTAAAAATGCCAAATTTTAGATTAAATTTTTAAAATCAAAATGAAAGAATTTCTTCTACGTGCATTTTTAAAAATATACGACAGCAAAATTTGTAATATATACCTCCCAAATACGAAGCTTGGAGTAGTTGATGACATAATAGGCCATTGCAAACTGGGTCTGGTTCTCGGGTGGGTACACGGGTTCAATCTCACGAACCACACAGCCTTGCTCCACCAGTATACGGCGGTGCTCCACCGGCACGTCCGGCAACACCGCCACCACAAGTGGGTACGCAGTGTTCACCTTCCTTAAGCCCTTGGCCAGCCCCACCACGCCCTTCACGTAGTCTCCGTTACCAGCCAAGAACGTCACGAATGCCCGGCTGGGAAGTCTGGCTGCTTTGGCCAGACCGGTGGTGTTGGTGGCGGCAGAAACAAGATCAGGAGCCATATTTCAGTTTGTTTTGGAAATGAAGAGAAGAGAAGAAAGAAAGGGGGTTGTTTTGTGAAAGTGTTTTTGAAAAGCAAAAGTTGTTTTGGTTGCTTGTGTGAGGATGTAGGGGTGGTGGGGTGAAGGTGTTTATATAGGCGATGGGTTAGTCTAAAAATGGGATAATAATATTAAATTATGGTAAGAATATATATAATTAATCTCTGAGGACTCTGGTGGGTGGTGGATGTATCTTTCAAATGTATATTGCCAAGGCCATATTTATAAAGAGAAGGTAATTAATATATTCTTAAAACAATACCAACTATTCAACAATCTATATATATATATATATATATATATATATTCCAAACAAATTGGATTCTACGTACGTGTGGCAAGGATTTGATCGGACGGTTGTGCGTTATCAAATTGGTTAGGTGAATATTCTGGATAGGGACGGTGCAGGAAGTAGGTGAGAAAATATAGAATATGCTGGAAGATCATTTCACGTATAAATCTTGTAGGAATCTTGAACGAATATTCATTTCTTAAACACCGTCAGCTACTGATCATCAACCCAAGAAAAAGAGTTTCCTGAAATTACAACGTACACACTAGGGAAGCCACGTACATAATTCTGTGTACACGTGGCATTCATATAGACGTCTACTTTATTTATATTCCATTGTAGGGGGGGAAGGGAAGTGGGTCACTGCCTCACCGTCAATTCAACATTTAAAAGATCGCCAGGTGTCAGTATTTGGTGTAAAGGACGGTGATATACCACGTGGCAAAGGTGTACCTTCTTAGAACCAACGGTCGAGTACACTTTTGAGCTCGTTTGACCCAAACAGGACTAAAAGATAAGAAGATAATTAAAGTAAGGTCGTTGATACAATACCAAAAGACTACCGACTAAGTTTGGTGGAATATTTGTTAATAATTTTCCTAGTAGAGAGATCCGGTGCATTTTAACAAACTGATGCCCTGTTTGGATTTACTTTACTAAAAATAACTGTTGAAATCAAAACTTTACTTGATTTAGGAGATGGGTAATAATATATCACTTCTCTCGACTTGAAATTTGAGGGTGAATATATATATATATATATAGGATGATTATAGCCAAAACTAGTCCTGTAACTTTTTCATAATCACTTTTAGTATAAAAATTGTAATATGTGAATGGGTACGTACGTGATTTGGACAGGTACAACTCAAAACAGCTATGTGAAAAGATAGTTTTCTAAAAAAATGATTTTTTTGAAGAAGGTTATCTAAACAGGGCCTTATATGAGCTTTCATATAATAAATTAATCATTAAAAAAATAATAATATTGATTGGATAATCTTGATTATTCGGACTTATGACTTATAAAGTCCTTTAAAAAAAATAAATCTTTCATGCCAAAAGTTTCCTCAGTTAAAAAGTAACAAAATCTCTTTGTAAATATTCCTGAATATTTTAAATTTCAAATTTTCTTATTGCAAACATTCGCTTTTCTCGTTGGAATATTTCAATCACATTGGACAAATTCAATGGGGGAAAAAAAATATGAGGAGATAAAATTAAAAAAAGACAAGATTCTTCAAATTTAACATTTCATAAACACCGACACCCCAAAGAAAGAAGTAGAAAATAGAAGAAAAAGTGAGAAAAAAGAAATAGGAGAGAGAAAATTGAGTTGAGTTAATTGCTCCATAGTTCATGAAAGTTCACTAGATGGGGTGAGCTTTCAACACTTGAGCCCACTTTATCAAAAATGGACAAAAGAAGATGATAGAGAGCCTTCCAAACAGTACGTGAAATAAACGTTTTAAAGCTAACATTTCTAATGTTAGCTTTAAAACGCTCAACTTTCACTTCAAATTCACTGTCCAAGACCTAATCCTGAGTTCAGTGTGTGTGAACTTTCACATTAAATTCACTGTCCAAGACATTTCCCATCTCTCACCAAATCCTGAGTTCTGTGTGTGTGTATGTGACCAAATCCTGAGTTGTATGTGTGTGTAGGAGAGAGAGAGAGAGTCTCTTTTTGTTTCTTATTTAAAAAAATAATAATTATATTACTTATAATATTGGGGAAAATACATTTTGCCCATTTGGACTATTCAATGTATATTATACATTGCCCCCTATGGTTTTAATTGCAACACATTGTCCCCTTATAGTTTTAAAATGTGACAAACAACACCCTTACGTCTGTTGATCTATAGTGATCGAAACAGAGAAATAATGGTTGACAGACTTATTTCTAGTTGACAGGCCATCAATAAGATCCTAGTGAAGGAGAATTAAGAATGGAACTCATCAATAAGAGCCTAGTAATGGATAATTAAGAGTGAAAAAATAGGGAGATGGACAAACATAGTGATAGAGAATCTGTTTCTGCAATCAGGAATAGGTCTATCAACCATTATTTGTTTGTTTCACTGCTATCAACGGACGCAAGAGTGTTATTCGTCACATTTGAAACTATAAGGGGGCAGTGTGTTGCATTTAAAACTAAAAGGAGCATATCTGTGACACAGTAATAATTCAGGATCGCAAAATATATTTTCCAATCTTCTATAATATTTTATACCTAATAAATTTTCTACTCTTTTCCAATCTTTTCTATTAATTTCAAATATTTTAATACCCCATTTTTTTGGTAATATGAGTGTACAATATCTGGTATGTCTAGCATTTTGGAAACTCAATATATATTTTGATCAAAATTTAAAAAAAACAAAAAAAAAATAAAAAAATAAAAAAATTGCTATTGGTAAGATAAGCTATTGCCAATAAAGACTTTCTTAAATAAATAAGGTATTAATTTATGTAGAGATTTTTCCTATAGCGGAGAGATACAAAATATATATTAACCACACTTTTAATTAAGGATTATTCCAAAAATATTGCCAAGGAATTAACGCCATAAATATTTAGTAAATTTTACCAACATCTAATCTAATTACTTATCATATATAGGATGAATTATGTATCACAAAGACATTTTATTAATTAATATTAAGAGATTGTTAAAGATAGCTAGATGTAAGTTTCTATTATTGGGCACTAGAAAAAATAGACTTAATTATTATCATGAGGGTATTAATATGGGTTCAAATCTCGACATATGTTGGATTTAAGATATAAAAATTCTTATTTATTGAAACAGGATCATCTGCTTGTACTTTTTGTGCTTGTATTTGCTTGGATGTTAAGATCATACCATATCATTCAAATATCATACTCATTTCTCACTTTTGATGATGTGTCTTAATCTAAGATTTCAAGTAAATACAAGCACAGAAAAATACAAGCAGAGGATTCAGGTTCATATTTATTTTTTTATTAACAGTAAAATATCGTTAAAAATAGATGTAACTCATGTAAATTTGTATTATTAGAAACATAAGTCGGCATATAATAAACCTTGTTTTGGGGGAAAAAAAAAACCAAGAGTTTAATTTTCAAGGAGAAGAATAATACAAGATAACAAGAATTCTCATGTCCAACTCTCACGTGTTCATATATATTTAATATTTCCAAAAATATATACAAACCCAACAATTCCAATAAAAAAAAAAAGTTCACTGTCTTCATCATCATAATATTAATAAAATCTTCCCCATCCATTTCAAAGGAAGACTCGCTAAAAAAAAACAATTACTAATAACCAAATCCTATACTGCTAGACAGCTTCAATTCAATAATATTGCTAAGCAGCAGATGGGGCGGTAACGTAGCTAACATTTCCATCCTCCGATAACGCCGCAAAGAACTGTTGCAAGCTGTTCTTGTAGTCCAATGTCTCATCGTTGTATATGTCCCACCATTTCTGTACCACCATCTTTATATCTTCTCTCTCCATGTTCTCTTCCTTCCCAGTATACCTCCATGGCTTTGATCCCTGCCAAACAAAAATATATATATACATATGTTAACCCTTTTCATATATAAAATTCAACTATGATTGTTAACAAAAAAATAATTTATTTTAATACTTACAGCAGCACAGTAATGAACAACTTTCACTTTTTCGAGTTCAATATTCTCTGGGTGGCGCCATAACATGGCCAATACGAGGTTGTATACTGGAGGGATTGGCTTATAAATATCCCTGAAGTACATATTCAAAAAGTCCTGCACCCATTTATATAAAAATTCCATTAAATTTAGGGGAAAAAATAAATAATTTTGCTAAATTAATATTTAATTAAGACCCTGAGAGTTTTTAATGTTAAGTACCTGCTCGGCAAATGAGGTAGGAGTGGTGACTTTGAGTCTGTTCAAGAGGTCATGATAGATGGACAAGCTTGGCTCGTAAACAAACATGCCAGCATTGAAGTAGAGAGGTGGCTTGGGACCCATTTGAGCAGGCCACTGCACCTTCTCAGGACATTGCTGGCAGTACCCAATTTGGTACTGTGGGGTATGAGACCAAGTTTTCTCACAGAAGCAATCCTTGACAGCATAAAAGTAACCATCTGGCATGTCAAAGAGGTGATCTATGTTCTCAAACACCTGTATGTCTCCATCCAAGTATATCATCTTGCTATACTCCACAAACTGCCACATTTAACACCCAATCAAAACCACATAATTCAATATACATATTTGTCAAAAATTACAGTGATCCAACAACATTAGATTAGAATATGACTATCAGATCACTGTGATTTTTGGCATCCATGTCATGAAAAATATTCAATCCAACTGCAGTTTTTTCAAAATCCTCACGTAAGCTTATGTGAGGACGTACTGGTAAGAAAACGACTCTATATGTATAAAACCTTTAGACTGCTAGTCCTCTAATGCAACAAACTCGTAAATAGACATACATACCTCCCATATACGAAGCTTAGAGTAGTTGATGACATAATAAGCCATAGCAAATTGGGTCTGGTTTTCGGGCGGGTACACGGGTTCTATCTCACGAACCACACACCCCTGCTCCACCAGAATACGGCGGTGCTCCACCGGCACGTCCGGTAACACTGCCACCACAAGTGGGTACGCAGTTTTGGCCTTCCTCAAGCCCTTGGCTAAGCCTACAACACCCTTCACGTAGTCACCATTACCGGCCAGGAAGGTCACAAATGCCCGGCTCGGAAGGCTGGCCGCTTTGGCTAGACCGGTGGTGTTGGTGGTTGCACTAACAAGATTAGGAGCCATATTTGAAAGATGGATTGTTTTGTGAAAGTGTTTTTGAAAAACAAAAGGAGTTTTCTGAAGGTTTGGGGAGATGGGGGATGAAGAGAAAGGAAAGTTGTTTTGTATTGCGAGAAAGTGTTTTGAGAAAGCAGAAGATTTTGGTGAGTTTTGTGAAAGTCTTTGGATGTGTTTATATAGGCGTTGGGGTCAGTCTGAAAATGGGAGGTAATTAATTAATTAATTGATTTTGTTTATTTTGGAAAGGTGAGGTGGACATATCAAGTAAGCCCAAGAGTATATTGCCTAGCTCAAATTTATAAAGATAAGGAAATTAATTCTAGAATAATGTCGTTTTGGGTTAAATTCTTCTTTAAAAGATGCGCTTTAATGACGAAAAGGGCAACTAAGATCTCTGCGTTGTCCTTGCAAACCGGGCTTTACGTGTGGCGAGGATTTGATCCAACGGTTATTTTGTTACCTAGGAGAAAATTCCGGAATCGGACGGTAGACCTAAAAAGGAAAGAAAATATAGAATACACTAGAAGATGAAGATTCTAATATTCTTTGCAACAGATAATCACCCTTCTCTCCCGTTATAATTACAAGCTTGTCCAAAAAATAGTAATTGCAAATGCATAGGAGCAAATCTATTAATTATAGGAAGCTTTTATTTTCATATTTGAAAGTGATACCGTACCAAAATATATAGAAACTCTCATATTTGATACTATTGGGCCATTAGCACTTTTGTCCTATAGACTTTAAATTAAAAGAAAAATCTGATGTGAACCGTTTGAAATGAGATAATTATTATCAAAAAAAATTTCTAAGCCAAATTTTAAGGGTGTGTTTGGATAAGCCTCTATTTCCTGTTTTTCTACTTTTAAGATTAAAAAACTGAAAGTCTTTTATATTTTCTATAATGCAAAATTTTGGTCTTTACTTTTAAAAGTTGAGGAAGCAAGAATTTCTTGCTACCTCATCTTTTTAAAGTAACTACTAAAATTTTTGCACTCAAAACTTTTATCTTTTTACTTTTAAAAGTAAAAAAGCACGAAATAGAAACTCATCCAAACGGACCCTAAATTCATGCATAGCAGCATTCTATATATACAAAATTATATTTAAAAATTGATGAATATTCATCTTACCAAATAAATAAATAAACAAAGTTGTTAAGTTTATATATATATATAATATTTGGTTATTTCCTAGTAGGAGCAAGATCCAAAAAAATTTATACAAATTTTGACATAACTTTTAAATCTTAATGAACTCTGTATTTTGAGAAATCAGCCTTTGTATTCATCTCATATACATATTGTTTATCAAATATCATATTAACAGAAATTAAATATTTGACATACACATCATCAATAAAAATAAATATTTAATTCAAAAATTAATTTTTTAAATATCACTTTTATAAAAATTATAAAAAATTGTATCAAAATTTGAATATAATTTTATGGGAATTGATCCTTTTCCTTCCCTGTGAAGCTACCTACCTAGCTTCTTGGAAAGTTGGAAGAAGAGAAAGAAGGGTAGAGTGGGAATATTATATATAATAGTATAATACTACTTGACTAGTCACCACCCTACCTCACCGACCAAGGACCCACAGCCTATATCCTCACCGAAGAAGAAGAAAATTAGCTGGAGGAGAAGCTTCGTGTAATAAATACACAGAAAAATCATTTTCATCCATACACAAATAAGTGGACACGTGGCACGCATATGGACGTCTGTCATATTAAGACTAAAACAGCTGAAGTGGGGTCTACTGTATCGTCTCACCTGTCCAAATTAATTCGTGGTTCAATTCTGCTTAAAATAGTCATCACGTGTCAGCATCTGGTATGCCACGTGGCAAAGGGCAACATCACTACAGTATTGAGCTCATTTTCGGTTTCTCTAGTTATGTTAGTTGCCCTAAAAGGTGGAATAATTTTTCTTTCAATATGAGGAGATAATTTAGGATAATGTTTTGGACTGTGGACTAAATCTAACCTACTTGCGTTTACATTCTACAAGACTATAATTAGAAAGGGTGACACATGAAATATATATATATATATATATATATATATATATATATATATATATATATATTTTATATTGCATTTAGTAGAATTGGTCTGTAGATTTTATGAATATATTATTTTCAATGATTAAATTATCATCTTCTACAAATTACCTAACATCATGTTGGAAAATTATATGATTGAACTATTTAGAATTTGGATAATATTATGTGTAAATAAATGAATTAAATAAATTATATAAATAATATTAGCAATCCAGAATGTACGCATGTTGTAATCTATGTATATTAATTCTGTATTACACAGAATTATATACCAAGTAGAAAACAACTACTTAAACAATAAGATATGAAGAATTAATACTAGAATAAGAATTCTATTAAGGCTAGAATTTTATTCAAGTAACCAATAGAACATCAGATAAATAAAAGAATCTATTCAATATGAAAATTATCACTTACATATTGTCCACATAATAGAAATGTAGAAACTCCATATTGCATAAATTAAGAAACCTACGTTAGTTTTAATCAAGGCTAATGTTTGACACTATGTCCTTAAGACAGATTTCGTCTCTCCTATTGGTGCTTAGAGTTTCTCAGACGTCTACCTCTCAGGATACAATGATCAACGCTTGAAGAAGAAGCGCAACAATCTTCAAACACGGCGAATCAGAATATGCCTATCTCTCTCTCTAAATGCAGACTAACAGAATGTATGTCTTATTCTTCCTCAAATGACTTTGGATGTGGTCAATTTATAGACTTAAAGGTGCCTCTACAGACAGACACCATGAATAGACACAACTTTATGTATGGACACCATGAATAGACACAATTCTATGTAAGGACAGAAAAAATAGACGCGACCCTAAAGAACAGTCATGACTGTTCAACACAATTTTTATTCAAAATATAACACGTCACTTATTAATCCCGTCAATATAGTTAAGAATCAGGATCCACATATAATTTTTACTCCTAATTTGACACGCGGTTTGTAAAATTCAGTATAGAATAGGTATTTTGAAAAATAGACCGATGGATTATATATTCTACTTGTAACATATATACAAAAAATCATATTGATCCAACGGCTACTTTTTTAAAAATATCACAGTTATAAAATAAATTATAAAAAACTATGTGAAACTATAACAATTGGTTTTTTTGAAAAACCAACCGTCGGATCAATGTGAGTTTTGACATACATAATGTATAAAAACATAATATTTAATTCAACGATCAATTTTTCAAAATACTTATCACACGCTTAGTTTTGCAAATCGCGTGTCAAATTAGGAGTAGAAACTATGTGTCAAAGAATCCTGTTCCTATAATTAATATTGATAATAATATAACATGTCATGTGAGTTTTTTTACCAACATTACTATATCACATTCCATGTCAGATAATTGAGGGAATATGGTAAAAATGGTGATGAGATTAGCGTTTCTCTAAACTTATTAAACATTGAGTAGGACTTTGGCGAAATAAATCAAGCCATTCGTAAATAGCTCAATAAAGGTTTGCTGAAGCTCGACTGTTTATCAAACAAGTTAATCTCAAGTTTAGTGTTTAGAAGTTTGACATAACTTTTAAATCTTAATGAAATCTGTATTTTGAGAAATTAGCCTTAGGTTTTGTATTTATCTCATATACATATTATTTATCAAATATCAAATTAAAAGAAATTAAATATTTGATATACACATCATGAATAAAAAAATATTTAATTCAAAAATTATTTTTTTAAATGTCACTTCTACAAAAATTATAAAAAAAATTATATCAAAATTTGAATATAATTTTATGGGAATTGATCCTTTTCCTTCCCCGTGAAGCTACCTTCTTGGAAAGTTAGAAGAAGAGAAAGAAGGGACACGTGGCTACTTGACTAGTCACCACCCTACCTCATCGACCAAGGACCACGGCCTATCTCCTCACCGAAGACGAAGAAAATTTGCTGGAGGAGAAGCTTCATGTAATAAATACACAGAAAAATCATTTTCATCCAGCCACGTAGACCAGTCAGTGGACACGTGGCACGCATATAGACGTCTGTTATATTTTAGCTAAAACAGTTGAAGTGGGGTCTACTGTATCGTTGTCCAAATTAATTCGTGGTTTCAATTCTGCTTAAAATAGTCATCACGTGCTTATCCAAAAAAAAATAGTCATCACGTGTCAGCATCTGGTAAGCCACGTGGCAAAGGGCAACACCATTACAATTTTGAGCTCATTTTCGGTTTCTTTAGTTATGTTGGTTGCTTTAAAAGGTGGAATAATTCTTCTTTCAATATAAGGAGATAATTTAGGATAATGTTTTGGACTGTGGACTAAATCTCACCTACTTGCTTTTACATTCTACAAGACTATAACTAGAAAGGGTGACACATGTAATATGTGTACATTTATATATATATTTTTTAAATTGCATTAAGTAGAATTGGTGACTACGTGAAGGTTGTTGAAAAATCAACCGTCGGATCAATATGAGTTTTGACATACATAACGTATAAAAATATAATGTTTAATTCAACGATCGGTTTCTTAAAATACTTATCCCACGCTTGATTTTACAAATCGCGTGTCAAATCAGGAGTAGAAACTATGTGTCAAGGGATCATGTCCCTATAATTAATATTGATAATAATGTAACATGTCATGTGAGTTTTTTTACTCACATTACTATATCACATTCCATGTCAGATAATTGAGGGAATATTGTAAAACTGGTGATGAGATTAACATTTCTCTAAACTTATTAAAAATTGAGCAGGACTTCGACGAAATAAATCAAGTCATTCGTAAATAGCTCAATAAAGGTTCGCTCAAGTTCGATTCTTTATCAAACAAGTTAATCTCAAGTTTAGTGTTTAGAAGTCAAGTACGTAAACCACTAAACCTATGCTCAACTCATTTGTGTTGATAAACAAGTTCATCACCTGGTTGGTGAATAGTATTATTTTGGCTCACAAATAAACTCGGGATTTAGACTTGATATATTAGAATCAATATATACATATATTTTCTCTTTTTTGGCTTTCCTTTTTGGTTTATATATGATATACACTCATTATATATATAGAAGCTTTCTTTCTTTTTTTCATTTTTTCTTTTCTTTTAATTTTATATTGTATTTATTCTCAACTATTATTTATTATATTAGGATTACAAATGAACTAAATCATTCGTGAATAGAAAATTTGACTCAAACTTAAATAACCAAACTTTTAAAATAACAAGTTTCAGTAGCCCAAAGATCAGCTCGACTCAACTCAGCATGTTTGCAGCCTTTAGAGTGAGTAATATCTAAAAAAGAAAAAAAATAGAGTCCATGAGTACGTTGAAAATTTTAACTAATGGGTACTTGTAGTGTGTTAGGATAGCCGTAGCTAGTCCCTAATTATATAGTTCCTCATCTTTAGGGGAGGTTATTTTCACCTTGGAACTATGGGTCCATTTAATTAGTTATCACCTTATGGTTTTTTTATTTTTAAAAATAAAAAAATGAAAAAAAAAAATTTCATAGTCCAAAGTATTGATAGTTACTTTTAAAAATAATTATTAATATTTTGAATACTATAGAAAGGGCCAATTTAGTAAAATTGATCGTTACAATTATCTTCAGGGTGATTCTATTTGCACTAAAAAAATGACTCTATGCACCCACTTTCTTTTTACACCCACGGTTAAATTCTATTTTAAAAAACTCACTATCAGAATGATAGACAATCAAGTGTTCATGTAAAATGAGTCTACCAATAAAAAGGTTCACGATTCTGAAAATGTTAAGGTACATTTCTACTAATATGGTTAAATGGTGGGCAAAAAAAAAAAAAAAAGAAGAAGAAAAGTATAGTCTATAGAGAGTTGTTTTTGAGGTGCAAATAGAATCGCCCTTATTTAATTTATTGGCGACTTAAAAGTTATTATAAAGAAAAATTATGAAAATCCACTAGTATATCTCTAAATATATTTAGAGCTTAGGATAAATTCTGCATGCAGAAATGACGAATTTAACATTATTTTTTCCCGAATCGAATGACTAACTAACAGAATGATAAAAAGTTTTAACAAACACTATAGGAGACTAATCAGATCGAATTAAAACTATAAAAATATAGGAGAAAATGCATTTTACCCCTTAAACTATTATTGTGTTACACATTACCATCCTATGATTTTAATTGTAAGACATTGCCCTCTATAATTTTAAAATGTAACAAATAACACCTTTATGTCATTTGATCTACAGTGGAACAGACAAATAGTGATTGATAGACTTATTATTGGTTGACATGCTATCAATAAAATCCCAGTGATAGAAAAATTAAGAGCGAAACTCAACAATAAGACCTCAGTGATGGAGAATTATAAGTGAAACTACAGGAGGATAGATAGTAGAGATTGTGGTTTCTACAATCAGGAATAGACTGTCAATTATTATTTGTCCGTTCCACTACCTGGCAACGGACATAAGGATGCTATTTGTCACATTTTAAAATTATATGGAATAATGTGTTACAATTAAAATCATAGGAGTTTAGGGAACAAAATATATTTTTTTCAAAAATATAATATGTAGATGGATAATAGTCGGAAAGATCAAACTGTAATTTCTCCAATAAAAAATTCCAAATTTAATAAATGATTCAGTATCATATCCACAGGAGCAATATAAATTGATTGGGATTTTTATTGCTTATTAATTATTATTACTATTAAATATTAAAGATTGAAATGGTGGGTGTTTAGTAATTAGTCGAAATAATAATAATAAAAATAAAAAATAAAAATTGGTTGAGTATCTGTTAAGAGAATGAAGTATGGAAAAAAATGGTTAAGGGATGATTAGATCTCATCCTTTCACGTGAGAGGACGGTCGATCTAGTGCTGACTTTTTTAAATAAATCTAAGATTCACGTTGCACCACGTGGCAAAAAGTCCACCTTCCTAGAAGCAACTGCGTTTACACTTTTGAGCTCTTTTGCACTTTTCTTCCAGTCTTACTGGTTGGCCCAAAACAGGACCAATTTGATTGATTAAGATAAGGAGATAATTAAGGAGGTAATTTAGGATAATGTTTCAAACTTTGAACTAACACCCACCTAATGACTTGCCTTTTTAAAAATAAATAATCATAATAATAAAAAAAAAAAAACAGTATTTAACATTGGGACAGTTCGCTTCACATATAGTTTTAACTTCTAATTTGATACGCGGTTTGTAAAAATCAATGTGAGATACGTATTTTGAGAAACTGATCGTTGGATTAGATATTCTACTTATATATATTACGCATGCCAAAAATCACATTCATCTAACGGTTGATTTTTTAAAAAACTAACTGTGATAGTTTCATACAATTCTTTAATTACAGTTTATTTTAAAACTGTGATATTTTTCAAAAAATAACCATTGGATTGATGTGATTTTTTTGTATATATATATATGATGTATATAAGTAGAATATCTAATCCAACGGTCAGTTTATTAAAATATTTATACCATGTTGAGTTTTGCAAATTGCGTGTCAAATTAAAAATTAAAATTATATGTAAAGGAAACCTAACCCTTTGACATTACAATAGTTTGTATTTTAACTGTGGATTAACTTTTCCAATAAGAAAATGGTTGGCGAACCACTAATTTAACAACCAAAATGACGGGTTCCCACAAAAAGGAATTCATTACAACTTCTCTTGCACAATATATATATATATATATATATATATGTGTGTGGTCACGTTCCTATTACATCCTATTTTAACACATATGTTTACACTTCATTTTCAAAACACTACCTATGATAAATATTTTGAAGAACCGGCCATTGGATTTAAAACCTTTCTCATGCATATCATGTATACCAAAAATTATAGTGATCCAACGGTTAGATTTTAAGAAATGTCACTATAAAAATCTGTTATATTTTTAATTAATAAAAAAAATAATAGTTCTTTATAATGATATTTTTCAAAAACTAACCGTTCGATCACTCTGATTTTTTTCATACATGACAAACATAATATAAGTATCTAATCTAACGGTCGATTTCTAAAAATATTCCACCTACAATGATATTTGAAAACGAAGTATAAACATAAGTGTCAAAATAGGGTCTAAAGGGAACCTGGCCCATATATATATCCAACGGTCAGTTTTTCAAAATTTTCATCGCAAGTGGTTTTATAAGAGAGCACATAATACAAGAAGCATTAGGTGTACTTAATATTAGAAGTTTTGTCCATATATATATATATTCAATATAAGTGCGGCACCTATATGTTCGTTTAGCTAGATTCAAGCACCTCGTGACCATCCTTGACCAAGTGTCTGCGTTTGGACCGACTTGATCACATAGGATGTTGCGGGAAAAAAAAAAAAAAAAAGATCACGTAGGAAAAAAATGTCTCTCTTAATCCACCAAAAAGAATCTCTTATAAAAGAGTAGGATTCATTTTATTAATCTGTCTAGCAAAATCCTTCCATGCAATTTTATTTTATTTTATTTTATTTATACTTTTTTTTTGTAGGTAGAGTCATTTTATTAATTACAACTCTACAACTAGAAGTAGAGAAGCCTACACTCCTTTTAAACTAAATATAATTTTTTTTTTAAATTTATTTATTTAATCAAATAGAAATTAAAAAAACTAATTCTACTGTTTTAAAATTTTTTATAAGAAAAATAATAGTTATAATACAATTAAAAATTTTAAAAGAATATTTTATAAGAAAAAACAAATATAATTAATAATTTTTTTTTCTTTTTACTTTCCTAACACATTTAAAAACTACTTTTACCCTTTTTTTTCCTTTCATTTTTAGTTACTCTCTTAAATTGTTAGGTAGTGTAAATTTATGGTTTTGTTTGTTTTCTTGTATTAGAAAATTTTCTCTTTTGGATTGACATGTATTATGCAATTAAGTAAGTAGGTGGTTTATTTTGGATTATTGGACTAAATTTTGTTTTATTTTATTTATTGTTACTTTACATAATGGTTAATACTTAATTTTTATTCTGTTCAATTGTTTAATCATATAGAAGTATGAATTTGACATTGTTACTTCTTGTTATAACAGGAAAAAAATCAAGTCCTTATTAGAGAATTTTTTAAAAAATTTTATTTCATTTTTTTTTTAATGAAGAATCGCGGCCCAATCCAGACAAAATTCAATTAGGATTGATTCTAGCCCTGAAAATTCTTATCCGAATTAATTTGGAGTGATCCTTATTTACCTCCAATCCGATCGGAGTTGTACTGTAGTACTATCTCATGCTCTGGTTTAAATTTTCACAAGGGCTCGCTCTTCTCTTCATTAACTTTAATTCCAATCCATGCATTAATTTTACATTTTATGATTTATTTTAATGTATTTATATCATAAGATCAATTAAAATAGCAACCATGATGCAAAATGCAAATCCTTTCTTTCTTGTTTATTGGTACATTCGTCGTGCCAGCATTAAAAATGATTAAGACCTACATTTGAAAAATCCAATTTAATGAGTGGTGCGAGAAAACCTATAAAATCCCATTATCCTAAGTCAACTTATTTTTGAGTCTTTCCAAACAGCTCCTTAGGGATTAGTCTGGACCCAAATCTCGATGGGAGTACGCCTAGGTTACCCTAACGATGCATAGCATTACTCACGTGATAATTAGTTTCTTTTTTCATTTTTCTTTTTTTAAGTAGCCAATGCAAATTCATTCACTTATAATTTCTATTCCCAAATCCCAAGAAAAGCTATAAAATGGATTAAAATCCAATATTTACTTTAAAATTTTGCCCATTACCAAACCCAGAGTTCGGTTAATTCCTAATGAACTTAATTACAGATTGAACAAATTGGGGCAAAAAAAAGAAAGAAAGAAATGGCCTAGGTCTGGAGAACAAGACTCTTGCCAAGAATCATGTCATCTGTGAAGAAATCAGCCTCTTTTCTGAATGTTCCTCTGCCAAAGTCTAGGTTGTAGGAATCCGCAAGACCCTCCACTAGATCAAAATCAGGTTTCCACCCAAGCACACTCTTCGCTTTGTCAACCGATGCAAAGAAATGCTGCATTTCAATAAGAAAAATTATTATAACCATTAGTAATGAGTGTAAATCCATTTGTTGCTATGGAAATCATTTTCAACATGGAAAGAAGAACGTTGAAAAAATATAGTAGTTTCAATTTATAACCAAATTGCTATATTCTCATCATCGGAAGCATGAGACTTTGTTTGGCCCTAAGAAAGAATGAGGAAAAAGAAAGGAAGATGTTGTAATTTGCTTAGATATAATTTTTTTCCTAAAACATTTTCTCTCTTTTTTCCTTCCTTTTCCTCAACTTTACCGAGTTCCAAACATAGACCAGAACTCCCTTGATTTTGAGAGGAAAATAGAATTGTGAATTTCTAATAGAACTAGTACTTTATTTATATATATATATTTTTTGTAGTTTACTGCTGCTTTTTTTCCATGTTACAAACCATTGGAATTGGGAAACTTCACATTTACCTGGTCGCGGAATGGAAAAGCTTTCTTTTTGCCAAAATCAAACTCCTTGGGGTTATAGTGAATAATCTCAGGCTCGGGAAATCCAGCAGCCTGTGAGAAACAAGCACATATAAACAAACAAATATGATTTAAAACTGCAACTACTTGGCATAAAGTTCTCTAATTTTCAGTGAAATTGTGAGATTTTTCCATTTATGAATAAATATTTTGCCAGGATTACCTTTGCACAAGCCCTTGCTAACCCATCAAAGGTCACATATTTTTCTCCAGCAATGTTGAATACTTCCTTGCTGGCTTTTTCATTACCAAGAACCTGAATAAAAGCTTTTGCCAAATCCTGGGATTTGTTCAACATAATTACATTAGGGACTTGCTTTTGTTTTGTAAAACATGAAAAACCTTTGAAACTTGTTAACATGAATTCAGATTTAAAATTTATAGTGTGTGCTTCTGACAAAGGATGTGCTTGGAAGCAAATTTAAAAAGGAATATGTATAATGAGCACTATAAATTTATAATAATTTCTAATGCAACTCCAGATGTCATTTAAGGATACAAATGAAGGTGAAGAAACACAGAGTGACTTCAACTGGATGCTTCTACTTCACACCCTAAAACAGCCTTTTTTACCTCTGCAAACATAACCCCCACAACAAAAATTCCCAAGAGGCAAGTTGTGTCTGTTTTCTGTAACAGTTACTTAAACAGTGAAATTGGTAGAAGCTATTAAACTGGATCATTAACTAAAGTTTATAAAAGGTATTCAATCTTATTATGGAGAGCTATGATTAATGGCCTTAGGTATGGGTGTCGGGTGCCAGTATGTGTCCAAGTGTTGGATTTGTGTGCTTTCCAAAGACTCTCCACTATATTGAAGTATCCGGAAACAGTACCCACACCCATGTCATGTTGTGTCAACACGGGTACTTCGGGTTGAAGCAAATTGTCCATGTAACATAGATAGAGAGTAAGTTGTTCCTAGTAGAGTTGCTTTCAGATATACCCTAATGCATATTGAGATTGCAATTTCACTAACCTTAACGTGACCAAGTTGGGTTATTTGCATTCCTGAGTTGGGAATGGGGATGGGGCGACCAGCTTTTAACCTGTGGAAGAACCACTCTTCAACAGGGTTGTAGTTCAAGGGACCATAGATATAAACTGGCCTTATAGAAGTCCAATTAACACCCTTTGATTCCAGCAAGCTCTCTGTCTCAAGCTTCCCCTTGTGCCTGCTCTTTGGATCAACTGCATCGATCTATCACCAGATAACAAGAAGTTAGGAGAAAAAATAAAAATGATAAGCAAAGGAAAGAAAGAAGATGAAACATGCTTACAAAATTGCACCAACTCATCCAGTTAATGAAGGCTTAAGTTTCATGCTTCCATGGGTGAGCCAACTTTCAATCACCATGGTAGCAGGACATTAAAAGCACACTTGGGTCAAGAAGGGCTTGACCTCCCTAAAATTCTTGTGAGAAGAGCGGATTTTCAATAATTTAGAAGCCGGCTAAGCTAGAAGGTGCTGGTTAGCCTGCCAATAAAGGCTTTTTGGTGGTTGTACCGGAGACATGGGTTTGAATCCCACTTTCATTAGGGTGGGGAGGGTTTAAGGGAAAAGAGAGCGCTGCCCTCTATTGTGTAGTTCATAAGCCCAATGGGATTCCTCAAGGACCAAAAATAAGTTAAAAAAGCTTGGCTTAACTCTAGTTAAATGCAGCCTTAAATTGAAGTTTGAATTAGAGTTTGTGTAAATTCTAGTGAACAGTAAGCTTTGTAAAACAAATGCGTGATCACAAACTTACCTCAACGTGTGGTAAAAGATCAGATTTGAGATAAACACCAGCTGAGGAGCAGTAGATGTACCTGCAATTCAGTGGAACTTTAGCTTTTCCAAAGACTGCTGTAATAAAAGAGAAAAAACATCGTATGGATTCACTCATGATTTCCATCTAACACGTGAAAATAGGTTTCCAAAATTAATAAAATATGAAATATTCTAGAATATGAGAATAATCAAAACCTGTTGATTCACAGCGAACTGTTCCAACTATCTGTAATTATATTGCGTGACCATCATTGTAATAGAAAACATGGTTTGGTAAGATATTCAGTAAGAGAAGCATAACGAATTTCTAAATGTTATAAAATTTTATTTTAAACTTATCCAGAATTAAACTTAAAAGTTAAAACCAAATCCAAAACTAGAACAACAATACCAAGAGACCATCAAGAACTCATGATGAAATGATTTTACGCATATCTAATGTGACTGTGAAAATATCATCAACATTGGACTGTTCAGAGCTTACTGTTCTAGCTTTGGTAGTGCATCTATTATAGGTTCCACTTCATTTGCCTCACGTCCTGAAAATATGTCCATACAATAATCAACATTTAAAGCAAAGTGTTAATTATTATGTTCCTTGTTAGAGATAAATGGAAATGAAAATTCTATAGTTTTATCCTTGTGGAAGGGTGTGAAGTACACATCAATTACATTGCAGAAGATGTTCACAAATAAGACTATGCACACCATTTATATCATAAACAACATCAAAGCCTTCAGCTGATAGACTGGTTTTCACGAACTCGAAGTCCTTCCTATCTCCTTTCAAATGCAGGATCTAGCAAATCACAATCAAGAAACAATTTTAAAACACTTGGGAGGTTGGAATACACTACAATATTCCTCAAAGAAAGAACATCTGAAATTGAGGAAAAAAGATTGTAGGCAGCATTCAAGCATGGCTGATAGATTCTTCACGCTTAAGAGATACCAAATATACCTTAGAAGAAAAATCAGCATAATCCTTGTCAGATTCACCAGGCAATTGTTGGGTTATTGGTGCTTTTCCTCTAGTAAACAGAGTGACCTGCCAACATTACAATTTATCCCATAATTTACTTAAACGTATAAGATATTCTAGACTCAAGGCCTAATATAACTGGTTTTCTACAGATTATTTGCTTTGTCATTGGTGTTTGGGGGTGGGAATTGTTAAAAATTAAAGCTCTTTCTGGATCTCAGAAAGAGCAAGGAAAAGGAAAGGAAAATGGCGAAATGGATTGCTTTAGTGCTTTACCAAAGCTTTTTTAAACTTTTCTTTCCTTCCCTCAACTTTTCTGAGATCCAAACAGAGGCCAAAAGATAGAAAAACCAATAAAATAGGAATATCTGAAAGAGATAGGCAGCACCTGATGGCCCTCTTTGACAAGGAGTCTTGACAGAAATATACCAATAAATCGGGTGCCTCCCATTATAAGAATTTTCTTGGCACTTGATGCTGTAACATGTAATGCTCCTTTTGGTTGCCATACCTTTCTTTTATACTGTGACCAAATATAAATGTTACAAAACAAATTAATTGCCTCAAGAAAATTGGTGCATATATATATATATATAGAGAGAGAGAGAGAGATAATTATATCTTCAAAGCCTGTTGAGAACATAATGAGATTACTAAATGTGCATATCTACTACCCATCAATTGAAATCGAAGAAATCAAACAAAGCAACTTGTCCCCAAACGAGACTCATTAAGTTCAATAAGCATGTTCTTCCTAAAAACTAGCCATCAATCAACACATAGCAACCTCACTGAGTTCTTGACAGGATTGAGCCTGACCCATCATTAATCTCATTATGAGTTATGATTTTCATATTTATTAATATTATATACATAGGAAGAAATTGTGAGGTTTTTTTTTTTTTTTTTTTGGGGGGGGGAGAGATAAGATCATATGATACAATCAATTGAAATTATTGTACAACATGCTAGCAAGGAGTCTCGAACTCGAGACTTACAACCGATAACCCAACCCCACCCCCCACAACTGGGCTAGCTCCAATTGGTGAAATTGTGAGTTAAATCTAGTCAATTGCTTAAGGAAATTGAACTCAAGCGGGTGGTAAGTTTTTCTCTGTTTAAGCGCGATGGGTGATTCAGGTGGTGCTACGAAATAGCAATTCCCAACGACATGCTCCAATAGACCTATTGGCACTGAGTTTCCAACTATAGTAAAAACCCAAAGCATAAAACACCACACAATGTCAATCATTTCTCTCTCCACCATGAACATGTATATTTAAAAGTGAAATCTATCAAACATCCATCAAAGAGAAGGTGTTCATGTAACAGAGTAAGTCCCTTAATTTTCCATTGAAGAACGAGAGAGAGAGAGAGAAAGAGTACCTTAATTTGATGACTAAGTCTGATGCCATTAAAATCAGAGAGGGAAGAAGGGAGGAGAGAGAAAGAAGGCTGTTTTTGTTGCACCACCACCAACCCTGCCATGCTCCTTCTCTGACCTTATTTTCTTTATCCTTTGAATGAGGAATCCGGGTTGGATGGGTTTTGAGTTTTGAGTCACAGCTGGGACTGAAATTTGAAGGGTTTTGGTTTTGCCCATCTCTTCTTCTTTGGCTCTCTCTCATTCTAACAGTTAGGATAAGACAATGACCCACCCCACTTTGGTTATATCCACAGCCTCTCGTTTCAAAACGTTACCTCTTCTCTCAGTTTCTGTTGTCAAAGTAGAAGGGACTAGGATCCCCCCACACGCACGCTATGACCCTTCAACACTTCAATCACCACCGTCCAATTAATCATTGAGACCATCCCTATCCCCCAAAACTACTCCACCGCCCTATGATCTGATCTTCCTGTAATACCATCTTTCATAATTCTTTTCATATACTCAAATTTCAGAACTTTCATTTTAGATTGGCATTCCGACTAATAGGCTACAAGATCATCCATAAATAAATAAAATTTAAATTTTATTTTAAAATTGTTAATTTATCGAGCCAAGTTTAAGTAGAACTCAAATTTGCTTGTAAAATAAACAACCTAATATCAAGCCTTGTTTTTGAACTCTTTAATCTAGCCAAGCCATAGCCGGATACTATTCCTTCCAACTTATTTATAGTCTGCAATATAAGGTATACTTTTTTTTTTTTTTTGGATCAAATAATAAAAATTTATCCTTACTGCAAACCCTTCATATTATAAGCTCCCAATTGTTTGTATTACATGGCATAAATACAATCAGATGGAAGTCATGATTGAGTGACGGGTTGGGCTCAAGTGGGCTTAGAGCCCATCCCTAACCTCAGTCTAAATTCAAAATAGAGCTAAACCCAGCAATAAGATGGCTGTGCCCATCTGAATATTTTGGGCCAATCAAGCTCTTGGTTTGCTCTAGTTTGGGCTGAGCCCACCTAAAGGTGTATTTGCTTTTCTACCATAAGCTATCGCTTAATTTGAAAGTTTTATTCTGTACTTCTTCTATTGATTCGATCTCGTCCTTTGAAATTTGTGTGTCTAACCATCAAAATAATATAGAAAAAATTAGTAAAAAGTCCATCATGTTGCACCTGTATACTATGAAGTCCACAAATATACCATAAAGTCCTTGATATTTGTAATAATATTTTATAAAGTCAAAAATGCTCATTTTTACATCTTGTCTAAGTCGAAATGAGTCATGCCTAAGCATTCTTGCTGCGCTTCCTTCTCTACCATCGTTAATGGCGCCAGTCGTCTACTGTTGTCGAGAAAGAGAGAGAAGGCGCAAGCAACGAGAAACTTAAATTATTATTTTTTTGGAGAAATGAATTTTTAAAAAACTTGATCACGTCGGGTCGGGCCAGACCGGGTGGGGTCATTTAGACCAAGCTCATTATCTTTTTGGACTAACCCAAATAAAAAATTTTAAATGTTGCCTGAACAGTTAACAGTCATGACTGTTTTGCTACTGCAAAGGATTGCATCTTGTTTGGCCCTGCACAGAGTCGTATCTTCAATGGTGTCGTTCTGCACTTCACGAAGAGGCATCAGGTTGTCTATGAATAGGCCACGGGAAGGGTTGCATCTGGTTTGGCACCCCTGCACAGTGTCGGTTAAGAGTGTAGAACAATGGAATAAAAAAAAAGAAATTTTAAAGGCAGAAAAAATTTCGGAACATTAGATTGAATGTAATTCTCACGACCATGAAATAAAAATTGTAATCATGAATTAATCCTGAGTCTTGGGTGGTACGATAGTTCACAATTAAATGAATGTGGAGGAGATACAATTGCAATTTAATTGACATTAAATTACACTGATTCACTGCTATGAGTGTTTCTTGCAAGACTTGACATCTATATATTCAAAACACATACACACACATATAGGGTCAGGATCACCTAACACCTTGATTTGACTTGTATACAAACTCATCATCTACTTCCTTAAATTAGCTTTAATCTAACAGCCAACAATACCTTGGCTTAAAAAAAAAAAAAAATCCACTTTTCACTCTCTCTCCTGCCCATTGCTATCTCTCAATCTTGCCTCACATCCAACGAATCACCCTCGTCTCCCCTGCCTCTCACCATCATTAGCCGGCAACCTCGCCAACGACTATAGCTTCCTTCTCATTTCCCCTGCCATTCCCCACGCACACCATCTCTCTCTCTTTCTTCCCATCCCACGAAATCCTCTCCTCTGCCCCTTACCTCGTAACGTCACTTGCCACGATGCCGGCCAGCCCCGCCGTCACCGTCACCGGCCGGCAATAACGCCGGCCAACCTTACGGCAACTGTAGCTTCCTTCTAAACTCGACTCGTGTACGTATACTAATTTCGGATGACTCGAATGGAGGTGTTGTTAAATAATAATGGCAGGGAGAAACAAGATTACCGGAAGTTTTTCCTGTATTTTTGTGATTTTACCAGATATTACAGTTGAGATACACACGGGAGAGGAGGAAACAATGAGGGAAAGGCAATTTTTTTATCCACCACCAAATTTGGTCGAGATATGAGATACTACAAGATCCAGCTAATATTTGGCACGATCACCTAACACCTTTTTATGCTTTATGGTTATAGTTATTATTGATGATCTTCTACTTGTTATTGTTATATTGTTGTTGTCGTTGGTAATGATGATTATTTTCTTGAGATTTCTTTCTCATAAAGTAGAGATTGTGGAAATGACATTGGATTTATCATGATGGTTTCATGTTGTAGGTTTTTCCAAGTGTACTAATCTAAAATACAACAGCTTCGTTCGCCGGCGTCATGGCCAGCAATGTTGAGTGGTAAGGAGCAGAGGAGAGGATTTTGTGGGATGGAAAGAAAGAGAGAGAGATGGTGTACGTGGGGAATGGCAGGGGAAATGAGAAGGAAGCTACAGTCGCCGACGAGGTTGCCGGCCGACGATAGTGAGAGGTAGGGAAGACGAGGGTGATTCATTGGATGTGAGGGAAGAGAAAGAGAGCGCGCAATGGGCAGGAAAGAGAGTGAAAAGTGGGTTTTTTTTTTAAGCCAAGGCATTGTTGGCCGTGAGATTAAAGCTAATCTAAGGAAGCGGATGATAAGTTTGTATAGGAGTCAAATTAAGGTGATAGGTGATCTTGACCCATATATATATATATATATTAAGAGGATATACATTAGTAGGGTTACTGATTAGTACGTTGTTACTGATCGAGGAGGGGAGGAACTAATGGGCCTATAAGTTCATCTATGAGAAAATGAAATCCAGAACCACATCTCATAAAAGAAGAGAAATGGACTATTGAGCTTTTCTATTCAACACATTATCTAATCTAAGTTCGTAAAAGTACGAATTATGCATTTGATAGTGTAGGGGATGTCATATCCATTGCTTTCTATATTGTAAAATTTGAAGTTACAGGGTTTACAGCATAAGATGTGATGTCCAATAACTTCAAGCTAGATAGTGAAGCAACATAACTATGACAAATTATACTAAACAAAAAGTTGCATAAACTTTAGTGCAATAACTTCATGATTTTACGCACTGCAAAAGAAATATAAAACCCTATCAAAATTGATGAAATTCCTCACTATCCTCGTGATTTTAAATTCACCATAAAGTTGCATAAACTCAGCTAGATTCGGTTTTGGATGGGACGCCCAAATCTAATTTAAATAATGTTTGAATTCAGGTAACTCTAGCAAAAGAATTTGCTGGAAATTCAGAAAATTAAAAACAACAATTATATTCAATCTTCCTTTTTTGTCTCTCTTTTCTTCCTCTTTGGTGTGTTTGACCAACTTGAAACAGGTATTTTAGAATACCGACCATTGGATATATTAGATGTTCCATTTATAAGTATCATGCATACAAAAAATCACATTGATCCAATTATCGGTTTTTCAAAAAATAGACTGAAACATTTTTTTATTATGTTTTACAATTTTTTTTCAAAACTGTGAAAAAACAACCGTTGGATCAATATAATCTTATGCATACGTGATATGCATGAGCGAAACATCTAATCCAACGATCGGTTTCTCATAATCCGGGATGGACATACATGCGAGGGAGAAATGAAAAGAAGGCTAAAAAGCTAGGGTGAATGAATTTTTCCCATTTAAAACTCTTGCTTCCCCTCAATGAAGGCAGCAAAGGCCTACTAAATGTTATAATAATGTTTAAAAGTCAAATTAGCCATTCTTTTTAGACTTAAGGCATACACATGCCAAATAATTTTTCTTAAAGGCTTATTTGTTTAATCTGTCACTAGCAACTTTGAAAAAAACTCTGTTTTTTCTAAAATAATAATAAAAAAAAACAATCTAAATACAAGTTGGGTTGGGTTGGGTTGGGTTGAATTTGAAGCCCAACACTGTGGATTAAATGGGCTACACACATTTCTAGCCTTCCCTATCTCAGGTTTGAGGTACCCAATCCAAGCTCCTACCGAACTGGGTTAGCTAGGTAGCATTGGTCAGGTTGTTCACACAAAAGAGAAATATTGGAGGGGTGGACTTTCTATCCTTAAGGATGGGAGACCCCATTTTTTCTTATGCATTTGGTAGGATGGATATAAAAAAACTTGCCATTGACTTGGGACCTATTTTTGTTGTTTTTCATAATAACTTCAATTGTAATTTACATTTAAGTAAAATGCTAAACGTTCCTAAGATGTATCCCTAATGATGTGATCGATCAATTACCTAATCCCCCTCTTTTTTATCAAACTCTTTCTTAAAAAATAAATTAAATGCTTGGATTCTTTAGGAAATATGGATACATTTTGCAAACAAATTTTAGGGATGTATAGAAGTGCTCTTTTACATAATATTGATGGCATATATCCACCGATCTTAAATTCAACCATTAAACATCAATCACTACTAGTTTTTTTGTTTTCCAACATAAAAGATATGATGATTCTGTTAGCCTTACGGCTTCAATCTAACTTTGTTGTATGATTTTGATGATAATAAACATTGTCTTGTGTTTCTAATGATTTCCATTTAGTATAAATTTGCAAGATAGAAACCAAGTTATCAATGAGAAAAATCAACGAATGTGAAGCTCGAGAATTATTTGGAAGATCATTAAAACTAAGCTCATGTGAATTTGTTGCATATTCACTAGGGAGCATGGAGTAAAGAGCTACAACATAGTTGAAGTTCAAGAATGAAGCCAAACACAAGTGTGGACAATTCAATCGTGAAGATCTTGCTTTTATCCTTGTGTGAGAGTGCTTAGGGTTTATTTGTATAAATTTCTCTATATAGATTGAACTTTCTTGGCTCAAAAGACCTTGAACTTAAGACCTTAGTATGACTTGTTTCGGACTCAATCTTAGTCAAAATATTTTTAAACTAAGTCAAAAATGTTTTTGAACACTTAGTTAACTAGTTTACATGTTGGAAGTTAATTTAGATTTAAGAAACTTAAAAAAAAAATGGCTTAAGAACATATCTAGTCGACTAACCCAGTTAGTCTAGTCGACTAACTATGATCCAGTAGCCAAGATTTTGAGAATTCTAAATCTAGTCGACTAACAAATAAACTAGTCGACTAACTTGCTAAGTAGTCGACTAAATCTTTTGTTCCAGTCGACTAATTGCAAGTCAATAGCCATGTTTTAAGAAGCAGTTAAGATAGTTGACTAATCGAGCCCGGATTTTCAAATGCTTTGTTTTCTACTAAAATAGTCGACTAACTCTTTTGGTCTAATCAACTAATCAGGCTCTACAGTTTATAACGACTAGTTTTGAAAAGACCCAAACGGCTCTAGCTATTTTGACTCCCAACGACCATATTTGTTTGAGGGCTTATAAATACTCATTGTATGAGTCTTGAATTAAAAAAAAAAAAAAAAAATGAACATGCACAAACTCAAGCCAACTTTTTTTTTTTACATAAATTTTGTGTGTATTAGTCAAAGATTCATCATTCTCTCTTGAGCCAAATAGTTTAATCTTTTAGAGATACTAGTGAGAATTTATTTATACTCCATCTACTCTTAAAGAGTTCTTTATTGTTCACAAAACTCTTTGTATTTTTTATGAGCTAGGGGTTGGGTGATAACCCTTGTGAAATTTCGAGTTTGTTGGTTAAATTCAAACTTGAGAAAAAGAGCGGTAGTCTCTTGGTTTGATCTCCACCAAAAGTGAGATTAGTTGAATGTTGTTGTAGCATTGGTTTAATATTCACTAAAAGTAAGATTGAGGGCTTTGGTAGCATTGGTTTTATCTCCACCGGAAGTGAGATTGGTTGTAAAGGTTTCTCCACCTTGAAAGAGTGATCCATAGTGAATTGAGAAATCCTTGGGCTTGATGCTTAAGGCGTGGATGTAGGCGGAGTGCGAATCACGTTAAAATCGCTATGTTTGATTTCTCTCTCTCATTTCCAATTAAGTTTTATTTATTTGTGCTTTCATTACATTAATTGGATTATAATTTTTATTTAATAATATTTGCTTAAAGTTTGCCAAAACCCTATTCACCCCCTATGGACAACAAATTCGTTTACAAAATTATATAAATAATAATAGTGGTATTTTCTTTTGCACTTTTTTATTTTTTATAAAAAAATTTTTGCCTACCTTTTTTTTATTTTTTTTAATAATTGACATGGCTTTTTATTTCTTTTGCCACATCAACTTATTACTTGATGTGATGACATACAAAGTCCAAAACGTTACCACATCATCGACACATATATTTTTTAAAATGGTTTATTAAGGTAACATGTTGATTATTGTGTCACATAAGATGATTAAAAAAAGAAAAAGAAATATGCAATAAGCTTATAAAAATGTATTTATTTTTAATATAAAACTCAATAATATAATTTAATTTCGATATAAATTTAAAATTAAACTATACAAATTTATGGATATAAGTTGATAAAAAAAATTGATATGATAAGCATATAAAAATGTATTTATTTTTAATATAAAACTCAATAATTTAATTTAATTTCAATATGAATTTAAAATTAAAGTATAGAAATTACTGGATGGACCCATGGTTATTAATCTTGCACCGAATCTTAGGGCTTGTTTGCGTTAATTTTTTTTAAAATCACTTTTAGAGCTCAAAATTATACTTAATTTAAGAAATAGAATGATAAATCACTTCTAGACAGCTTGATGGGTGATATGATAGTTGGCAACCCAAGGGTGGGTAGCTTAGTTGTTGAGTAAGCAGAACTAAGGGTGTACTGATAAGTGCTAAAATTTAAGAAATTTAAACCCCAAAGTAAGCTTTGTTAAAGCTCTAAAGACATGTTAATTAGGTTAATTAGGTCATTTTAGTGCTTTTCAGTTATTTTAGAATTGTTGCAATTATCGCATAAGAATAGCATTTTAGCTTGTTTTTAATTTTATCTTTATTTTAGATTAAAGTTGTGTGGAACAGGTGCGCGTAATTGGTTTGCTGTTGTTTTGCATTGCAGATAAAAATCAATGTGAAATCAAGCAGTTGTAGCATGAGATTGCCCACACAGGATTATCATGAGTGTCGGCAGCCGACCATGATCCGTGAAAACCGGATCTAGCTTTCTTTTTTTCTCTTGTCTCATAATTGATGCTTGAGAAAGTTTTATAAAGAGAAGAATGGGAGGGAGGCGAGAGTAGATCCAGCTTCAGCAAAATTTCCCGTCAGTCTGCCCTTCAATTAAGAGTTCTCTAGCAGCCATGGAGAACTCTTCTCTATCGACTCTATCTGTCCACTTGATCACTGCTAATCGTATTCTTTTGAGGTTGATTCCGCCAGCAATTTGTGAAAAGTATATGAGAATCTCTCCACTTGATCTCCCATCGATAATTATGGATTTCTACTAATTTCAGGATTATGGGCCACTGTTTGGATCCCGTAAATATAATTTTTGTGGAGATAATTAGGGATCTCTACTAATTATATTTTGGGAAGCTATTATAGTAGAATGTGCATGCGTTACATCAACGTGCATTTCAAAGCAGTCGGTTCCATATTCCACCACATAGACTTCAGAGAATACTTCGCTAGGCATGCAATAATTAGTAAAAGAGTATCAAGATGCATTCCCAGCCCAAGTCTCCAAGCGATCCGTATTCTAATGAATATTCTTTGGTATGAAGAGATTTGGCCAATTTTTTCATCCAAAGACTGAGAAATTGTGCAATTTCTTTGAAGTCTCAAAAGTTCAAGAAGATTTGGAGCTTCTAAGCTTCAAAATACAGATTTCGAAGTCCAAGATTCAAGCTGTGGAAATCCTTGTATTATTTGTATATATACCAGATATGAATTCAGTTGTTAAAAAAAAAAAAAAAAAAATTTATATATATATATAATAATAATATATTTAATAAAAATAATAAAATATATATATATATATATATATATATATATATACATATAGAAAGTGAACGGAGGGAGTCTGGGGAGAAAACGAAAGGAAAGCTAGAAAATCAAAGAAAAAATCAGAGAGAAGAATAAGGGTGGGTGAAAGTCTTAATGCAGAGAAGACTAAAGA
>JAESVK010000625.1:111474-133846 GCA_017140935.1 Hamamelis virginiana
CACTTGGAATTACGAGGAGGAATTTTTATTAATTTATGATTTCAATTATGCACTTTAAATTTCAGTAGAGTATATTCCCTCTCTCCACTTGGAGAGACGTGGTTTTTCTTTATTTATAATTATGCAATTTCAATTCCTGCCCGTTTAATTTTTTGTAATTTAATTTAAGTTTAATTTCTGTTATTTCTTTTGCAATTATGATCTTATATGTTTGACTTGCAATTACTGTAAAAAAAATCAATTAACCAAACAAATTTACCCAATGGGAAATGTCTCTTTCACCAAAAGTGAATTGACTTAGCCGATTTTCTTTACTAGTCTCTGTGGATCGACACCCGTGCTTACCACTCTCTTCGGATTGAGGTTAAACATAGGTAAATTATAAATGAAATAAAATTGACCGTAAATACGGAATTTAACCTCCCGTATTTCCAGCGATCATGTACCAAGTTCTTTGGTCTTGGGTTCAACTCCCACTAACTACTAATATCCAGGACCACAGACCGCAAAGCGCAAGCTTTATTTCGAAAGTCTTATACCTGTATAGCCCAAATATATATATATATATAGTTGGCAAAATTTTTATATTAGAAGTGATTGTAATATAAATTAGAAAATTTCAATTGTTACCATAAATCATTTTTAGTATAAAAATATTGACATATTAAAATATAATTTCAACATAAATCTAAACAAATGCGTAAAAATATTGTCTAGTAGCGAGCCTTAATACCGAAGCTAATAGGAAATGGACCATCATCATAAACAACTAAAGTCAATTTTTTTTTTTTTTTTTTGTTATTTTTCCATAACCTGAGCTAGAGATCTACGACGGCCATCAACTGACCAAATTCGTCTCAGAGCCATATCTCTCGCCATGGATCAAAACCAGGTGTCTCTCTCTCTCTCTCTCTCTCTCTCTCTATATATATATATATGTTTGAATGTAATTTAATTTGTTGCTGATTCATTTGAGTTTCAAGGTTTCGTGGTCCGATTTTAGGGTTGGTGCTTCTACATGCATTATTAACAACTTGATTCATTTGAATTTTATCGTTTTGGTAGACCCATTTTAGGGTTAGTGCAACAATGCGTTAGTGAATATATATATTCATGTATATGTATTGATTTTCAAATCCGGGTTGACTAGGCATCTGGATTACTTATAGCAATAGTTATGGTTTCGCAGGCTGTAGATCTGTGTTTCAAATTGGTTTTTAGGTCTTTCTTGGAGGAGTTTAGCCGTATCCTCCGATTGGTTTGTAAGGAAGGTGAGGAAAGGGAGGGAAAATTGAACCCTAAAAATCTTGTGGGCGGTTCCAGTCTCAGAAAACAGTTATTAGAAATGCGTTTCTGGGAAACTGTAAGAAATTTCAGGATCTTCTTGTTCGCAGTGGGTTTGGTTGTCTTAGCTAGAAAACAGAAGCTAGAAACTGAGTACATCGATGTGCCCTGAAAATGGGTTGTTTTCAGTGAAAAAATTGAAAACAATTTTTAAAAACGCATTCCCATAACATGTTTTCTGTTCTGTTTTCTCTTTTTCAGCGACTCCCAAGATTTGAAAACTGTTTTTGGAGCACAGAACCAGACAGGCCCTACGTTGATGTTATTTTATTTTATCATTCAAAATAGGGAGGGATTCTTAGAAACCAAATGGATAATTAAGTTATGTCAGTGTGCTGGAGTATGTGTTTTCCATTGTATCACGTGGAACCAATGCTCAAGTTATTGTCTATATGAATTAGAATGTCACGGTGATGATGGATTTGCCTTATTGCTTGCTTTTATGTCTAGAGGATTATTAATCCATATTTACACAATATTGCATACTCTACCAAGAGTGTAGACACACCATTTGTCGTAGTTTGTGATCCTTTTCAGTGAACCATATGAGGTAAACACACCCTCTCGATCCCACCCACCCTAAATTTTTTTTCCCTTCCTTTGAAAAAAGGAAAATGCTGCCCATGTGCAAATATAAGAGATGTAGTTGAAAACAATGTTGGGTGAATCTCACAACACTGTTGAAGTTAGTGTCATCTGTCAACTTTTACAATCTTTTATGGGTGTTTGGTATGAACCTGGAGCATTTTTAGTCACTATTCCTTTTTAAAAATTATTTAGTGTCAAAAGATGGGAACTTTCTCGGGTCAAAAGTGGAATATCTAATGAGCTTTCTATGTGCAGCCTGCAGTGGAAAACTACGCCAACCCAAGGACGTGTTTCTTTCATGTTCTCTTCAAGGTCTAGTAGATCTGATTATGTTATTCATAAATTTTGTTCTCTATGCTCATTTCACTGAATAACCTTGCCTTTTCTGTCTTTGGCAGGCTGCAGCTTTGGCATTTTACATACTTTCTACCCTATTTTTTGATAGCTTTGTCATCATTTTTGTGGTGACTGTTCTTCTTGCTGCTCTTGATTTCTGGGTAGTCAAGAATGTGAGTGGGCGTATCTTAGTTGGTTTGAGGTGGTGGAATGAAATAAATGATCTGGGTGAGAGCGTGTGGAAATTTGAATGCCTCGACCAAGAGGTTAGCCATCGTATTTCATATATTATTATTTTTATATACGTACATATCCCTTGATTATACAGTTACCATTTCTAAAATACCTTGCTCAGTTGCTTCAGAGTATTCTCTTGACATTAGTGTTACCAAGGTCTCATATTCATATTTGTTTATCCTTATTCTTGCTGTAGTCATTGTCCCGGATGAACAAGAAGGACTCATGGCTATTCTGGTGGACGCTTTACCTTACAGTAAGTAAATATGGTTTGACGATAGCATGCCACCAACCTATTAATGTCCTTAGTTTACCTTCTTTAAAGAACATCTGGAATACATGTCCAATAGTTAAAAGAAATCTAGGAAAGGCAGAAGAGTACACTGGTAGATTTGAAAAGTAAGATATTACATATATATTTGAAACTATATGCAAAAAATTTAAAGTTCCAGAGTTTTTTAAGAATTGGACTTGCAGGTCCTATCTATATTAGATAGTTTCAAAAATACTTCTTGTTTATTTTAATTTAATCCAAAACATCTAAGGTTGTGTGCTCCCTCCGTTTTATAGGCAGTTGTGTGGATTGTTCTTGGAATATTCTCTCTCATAAAGTTTCAAGCTGACTATCTCCTTGTTGTTGGAGTTTGCTTGACCCTCAGCATTGCAAACATTGTTGGCTTTACTAAATGCCGCAAAGGTGTGTAAACAGTTTGTTGTGCTGCATTGAGAATTCAATAGTCTTCTAATATTGTTTGCTTATATATTATTTCAAGCATGTTTTTATATTAGTGTACCAATGCCAATATATTCCTAAAACTCAGAAATATTGTGAGTGCAAGGATTATGCTGGCATAGCACTATTCTTTCATTGTATTTGGGGAATTTAAGTTCTCGTTAGTATCAAAGGATATGCCCTGAAAAAATATATGTCAAGGTTGTGAGATAAAGATATGGTGGTTTATGACTTAACAGTGGCATATGAATCTGAATAAAGCATAATGGTTAATAAGATTCATGTTGTTTACTTTGAGTCGCGGGGTTAAGGTTTTGTTGGGTTCGAATTGAGATATATATAGTGCATATTGCATGATGTGGAAGTCGAAGACATTCAAATGAGGAATTTGGATATCTAGTTTGGCCCTTGAATAAGATATAGCTTAAACTCCTCTTGGTGGATCCTCATTGACCATTGTTCTAGGGTGATCGTATTAGCACATAGCTATCTATTGTCTAGGCAAAAGGTCATGAAAATCTGTCCAATTCCATGTTAATTAAAATTAAATAAGGGAAGAAAAGAAAATATACTATTGTGAAGTATATTTTGCACAATCTTTTGGGGGATCTGTGAAATATTATTATCATTACTTGTGTTGTCCCAAATATATAACCCTAGAGGGGGGTGAGTAGGGTTTTTTGGCAAACTTTAGCAAATATTACCAAATAAAATTTATGTTCAATTAATTTCAGCAGAAGCAAATAAATAAGAACAATTAATTGAAACAGAGAGAGAGAGAGAGAGAGAGAGAGAGATCATACACAGCGATTTAACGTGGTTCAGCTCGCTTACATCCACGCCTTAAGTACTCAACCCAAGGATTCCACAATCCACTAAGGATTACTCCTTCAAGGTGGAGAAACCTTTACACAATCTTCTTTCACAGGTGGAAGACACTTACCAAAGCTCACAAAAAACTTTCTCAAGTACTCACAAAGAACACTTGACAGTGCTCACAAAGAACACTCAATAGTGTTAACAAAGAACACTCTCACAAGCCTCACAAATAGCACTTAATACAATCTCAAGAGTTGGTTGTGTACAATAAATGTTTCAACAAGCTGATTTACACAAGTATAAGTTCAACTAATAACCTCTCAAATGATTAACAAGAATGGCTCAAATATTTGGAAGAGAAAGCTATGAATGATGAATGCTTGTAATGAATAATATTAACTAGAGTTAGATTCATGGCATAAATGAGAAGCATACCTCTATTTATATCCATTTAGGTCTGAAATGACCGTTTGAAATAAGCTTGAACCTCATTGGAGGAGAGGGAAGAACATGCCTCATTTAATGCTTTGTTTTCCCAAAGAGGAAAGAGTCGTTTTGTATTTGCAGAAGCCTTGGTCGACTAGACAAGGGTGATTAGTTGACTAGCTAGTTAAAAATTCAAAGCATTTGAGTTCTCGGGCTCGGTTAGTCGACTAGGTAGGGATGATTAGTCGACTAGCGAAGTTAAAAATGGTTTGGGAAATTTTCTGAGCACGGTTAGTCGACTAGCTCTTCTGCATTTTACAAACTTAGCTACTGGAGTGCTTTTAGTCGACTAGACGAAAGGATTAGTCGACTAGAAGACTCATTAGTCAACTACTCTATATGTCTAGTCGACTAGACTTGAAATTTTCAATGTTCTAGCTTCTGGACCATGATTAATCGAATAAACTAAGGGTGTTAGTCGACTAGACATGCTCTTAAACTAAAAACTTGGTATTCTTAAGTCTAAATCAACTTATAACACTTAAAGTAGTTAACTAAGCTTTCAAAAGCATTTTTACAAGATTTCTAAGTCATTAAATGCTAATCCAATGTGAGAAAACTTTTTGTCCTTGAGCTATGCAAAGTTCAATCAATTGAGTTGCCTTACAGAAAGTTTCTAAGACATCTTGACTTCAAGGTCTTTAAGGAATGACTTCAAGATGACTTCCATAAGCTTCATGATCCAATGAATTTGAGTATTTGCACAATTGAGAAGCTTGAGATGTGTTGATGAGCTCCAACAATATATGGCTTTGATTCTATGGAGACAAAAACACTTAACCATTTGTTAGTAACTAAAGTAATGTTTGTTGATCATCAAAATGTGGTCAATGATATTGACCTTAGGGCTAACAACTTGCATGTGTGCCATTTGAACCTTTAAACTATTAGTGGACGACCCACCCTTAAGAGCAGTCACCCCCCCCAAAACCAGCAGTGCTTTTTGAGAGTTGTATTTTTGGGGTTTTTAGTTTATGTGGCTCCATGAATCAACTGCTTTGCTTCCAACCCCCTCCCCACAAAACACACACCCACCCCAAAAGATTTCTTTTGGTTTAGAGGAACATGGAATCTCTTTAATGTCTTAGCTGCCTCGACGACCTATATGTTTGAAGCATTTTTTTTTATCTACTTTTAGCATTTCATATTCTAGAGCACAGATCAATGATCCATTTTGGGAACGAGTTGAGCTCAACCTAGAGATGTAGGAAATATTTCAGAAATGCCATGTAGTTAAATGTATATCTGGAAGAATTGAGATGCATGAGAAACTTGGGAGTCATAGGACAAACTTATTTAGATGCAAGGTTAAAGCTAATGAATGATGAATTAAAAGTATATTAGACACAAATAACCCAATGCACATGGGAAGACAGACAATTTGGAATCAAAGAGAAGGCATTGACATGCTTATGAAAACTAGTTAGCGTATTGACTTCTTTGACAGTGCTTAATGTTTTCTAAAGTTCCTTTTTAATTATTGTTTTGTTGTTGTTATTGAGCAGATTTTGCCATAATTTTATTGCTATATGAAGTGTCCTTACTACCTGTTATTAATCTTATATGGTCACTATACCTTATTTGTCCATATATTTATTTACCTATTGCTTCTTTTTCAATTTGATGTTCACAATCAAAAGTACTTGGTTTTTCTCTCAGATGCTAAGAAACAGATCCAAGCATTTGCCTCCCAGACTATTGCAACGAGATTCTCATCCACATTACAGTCAGCATTCAGTGTTGTATGAGTTGTTTGTAAAGAAACATGGATTAGAAGTGAAGAAATGTGCAGGTGACGTATTTCAAAAATGGGCGGTGGCATGTACCTGATCACCATATTGGATAATTTTGGTTCTTTGTGAGCTTCTGTAGAGATATAACAGGGCAGATTACATGGTTGTTGTGACTTGTGTGTACTTGAAAAAAGATTGTATCATATTTTCTCGTAGCCATATTTGGATTAATGATATTTTTGCATCCAACAACTTGTTGCTTCTTTTGAAATAATTTGCTCTTCCATACAACAGTCAGAATTTAGCGGATGAAGCACAAAATTTCAGCTGAACTACCAGCACTTTCTGTTGTTTTTTACTCTGTTATAATGTTACCAGAACAAAATTATGTTGGTCAAGGCTCATCTTAGATTTTTTTTTTCCTTCCAAAATCTCGTAATCCATTCAGATCAAAGAAATGACTAAGAAAAGGAAAGAAAAATGATATAATTTACTTACAAATGTACTTCTTTCATAGGCATTTATTTATTTTTATTTATCAGGCTTTGTCATATGCAAACAGAGACTATAAAAGAAGGTGATTCTAGCAATAGCCATGAGTACACAAAGTTTATATCGTCAAGTAGAGTAGAGGAGCATTTTGCTATATCATCAGAGACCTAGCCTTTCTATTCATGTTAAGCTCGACAAATTAACAAGCTTTCTTATTAGATGCATATAAAAGGGAGATTTTCTGCATGCACGAGGATCAGTTTGGGAATACTGTCAGTGGTTGTTTAGTTTTATCTCATAATCATTACAATTATGAATAGTTGTTAAAAATCATAGAAGTGTGTTGGAAAAATTCCCAATCCACCATTTGTTGGAAAAATTTCTGCACGGTTTTAAAAGCCTCGTGAGTCTAAGGAGGTTGCATCCTAATAAGGCACAAGGCCTCAATCTATCCCAGCGATGTGGGAAGCTGGACAATATCCAAATTCCAACGGTGTCTTGTAAATAATTGAAATAAATAATCTTCGAAGATGGAGCACATAATAAAAAACCATAGTTCAGGAGCCACAGGTTTTATATACGAGTCTCACTCTCCTACTTATTAGATGCATGGACTTACAGGTAGACTATGCATTATGAGAAAATTAGTCTAGACCCAGACCCTTCTCAAAAAAAAAAAAAAACCAAAACAAAACAAAACACAAATGAAATTAAAAAAAATCATAATGATATTTTTTTTCTTGCTAAACGATAGAAGTTACACATTGCCCTAAATTCTCAATGTTAATAAATGAGTATCAATGTATTTTTATGTTCCCAAATTTTCAATGTTAATAAATGACTATCAATTCACTTTCATGTGTTCAAATCTGAGATTTTTTCTTGAAAGACGAGAATATATACCATTAGGTTATGAATGAAGATCCTCTCCTTGGGTTTGCTACCAGCTTAGGTGGTGTGTCATGATCTGGATCATCTGTACATCATCCAAGTGAAAAGCAGAACATCTAGGTTATGACACATCACTCAATCATAACCAAATCCAAGCATTATTAGGTTATAAAATTATTGGGTAAAGAAAAAAAATGATACTTGAATATAAAAATAAAAAAATAAAAAAAAGCACATACAGTATTTTATCCAAGAACCGGACGGATTCAAACCGGAAATGGACACCGCTAAATAATTTATCTGACTCGGACCCGATTTCCATACCTTCTTCAAAAATGGACACAACCATTCTGATATTCACGTCTACTCTGTTGCTTCTTTCCTTCGATCCGACAGAGAGAGAGACGCATAGAGCTTTATATATTTGGAGAGAGAGAGAGAGTTATACATAGAAGAGAGATGTTGCAGTGCATATTTCTTCTTTCAGACTCCGGGTAAGAAAACTAACCACTTGGTTCTTCTCTCCTGAATTATAGAGTATAGACAAACTTACATAACAAATCATGAACCCTATTAAGATTTTCAATCGATTTTGTTTCTTCAAAACGATTCGTATTTGAATGGATTTTTTCAGGAACTTTCAAAATTTTAAGTGATCACAAATTATCAGAAAAAAGAAGAAGAAGAAATGGGATATGTAAATTGAGGAAACTGTATTGATTTTGAAATTGGAACAGGGAGGTAATGCTAGAGAAACAGCTGACCGGGCATCGGGTCGACCGGTCAATATGTGATTGGTTCTGGGAACATGCCATTTCTCAAGATGATTCCTTCAAGGTAACTACTATAATTATGAAATTAGTTTGCTAGAGAATTATAGCGTATTAATTGAATTTATTTTTTGTGCTTCATTTGGTATTGGGTAATAGTTGCTTCCAGTGATTGCATCACCAACACATTACCTTTTCCAAATTGTTCGTGAGGGAATCACATTTTTGGCTTGCACCCAAGTCGAAATGCCGCCTCTGATGGGAATCGAGGTGAGTTTTCTTTCTTTTCTTTTTAATATAATTATTACCCAGAATTATATATACATGTATGTATGTATGAATGTGTATATATATATATATAGTTGAAATGTTGAATGGCGGAAAATGATTCATGTAGCCAACCCCAAGTAGCTTGGACTAAGACTTTGTCGAGTTGAGTGTGTGGGCGTGTGCTTGTGTATGATGAGGCAAGAACATTGTCTTATATGATTTCCATGCCTCAGCTTGATTTTTGGGAATTGTATTGAATGTGAATAGTATCTTCTTGCAATAAGAAGTTAAGAACTTGATGCAATTAGTTTTGGGATCTGCGTTTGACATAGTATTATCTTAAATATGGTTGATTATTAGTGCCATGGGTAGTTTTAGCACCGTATGGCATATGTATTTTGGCTCAAATTTTCTTTCTTATTTCTATAAGGGCTTGAACTTGACCACATCATTAAGGCCTAGTTTGAATCTTACATAGTATGAGGAAAGGGAAAGGAAAATGCTTTAAAATGACTTCCTTTCTTAAACACTTTTAATCATTTTCCCTTTACCTTCTTTCCCTTTTTTCTTTTTCCGAGATCTAAACAGAGACTTATGAGGTTGATATTCAATTTTTTTTCTTCTGAATCCCAATAGCATATGAGATTTATTGGGCTTTATCACGCAGGAGTTTGATTTAATAAGTGTTGTCTTAATCAATTCATAAGATGCTGCTACTTAGCTTCCTTCCGGTGTTTGATTTTTTAAGTATTGAAGGTTTATGTCCATAATGCTTTCAGTTGGCAGACTGAACTGTTTTTGTAAAAACCTTAGAAAACTCTAATAATACTCACCAAAATATTTGCCATTCAAGTCTGCGGCTCGGGAACAACTAAGTGCCAAGATTAGCTCATGATTGTTGTTTGAATTGCTTGAACTTTATGTAATCCTCTATCCGTGAGGTATATAGTTTCGCAATGTTCAGTTATCCTGTGCCTTGTAGTTTATATGTCATTATGTCCGTATTAAACTACATTGAATCCTTGACCTTTAACTATTTGGATTTTAGTTCCTTTGCAGAGTGGCTGATGTTCTCTCGGATTATCTTGGAGGGTTGAATGAAGATTTAATAAAGGATAACTTTATCATCGTATACGAGGTATTTGTGTTAAATAATATTTTTATGCTGATTGTAATTTCTGGGGAAATCATTGGAGCAATTGCTGTGCATAATTTCTTTCTAAAACTTGAATGTTGTATTGAAAAGTTTTATGCCTACAACTGTTATTGTTATAGGTGATCTATATATGTTAATGAGAATACTTATTATCTGGAATGTTAAAATAATGGAGCACAAGCTCTCATTTATTAATTATGGATGTTACATTTCTACATACCTTCTATTACCAATTAGGAACCAGTTTGCTGACTTTGTTAAACTTCTCCACAATGTTGAGGAAATGACACCTTTGCAAAGGTTTTTTTTTTTTTAAAAGTCATCTCATGGTTCTAAAGATTTACGCTCGAAGCCTTAAAAGTAGTTAAAAACGTTGTCTTTCAATATTCTTTTCATTTAAGTAACTAGGAACTAGACTGCCGGGTTGGGTTTACATCTCTCTAATATGGAGGATTGAAACCTGAGAGATGATGGACTGCCCCTGATAGATGAATACTATAAAACTCCATCCTGATCAAATTTGAACTCTTAATTTTTTTCTCTTTTTCTCCTTTTTTTTTTCTCTGGTTTATCTTCATGAGCTAATAATGGAAAAGGATAAATTTTCCAATTAAAGATGGAGTTTTCAACAGGGGCTGTCTTTACAGAAGATTTACAAAGCCAATGGTATGTTTGTTGGAATGTTCTTTGTGTCTTGAAGAATTTAAAAGGGTAAAGAGATAAGTTTAAATCTACATTTGTCTGAGAATGCCTCCCCCATCTTTATTCCCTTGCCCTCTCTTGTGTTTCTTCTCATCATATGGGTTTTCCTTTGTAGCTCAGAATTAGTTTGAACTTTGAAGTAAGAATGGTATGTTTGTTGCAACTTGCAGCTTCTGGATGAGATGATAGACAACGGCGTCCCTCTCACCACAGAACCTAACATCCTGAGAGAAATGATAGCTCCCCCAAATATTGTTAGCAAAATGTTGAGTGTTGTGACTGGTAACAGTTCCAATGTGAGCAACACCCTTCCAGGCGCAACAGCATCTTGTGTTCCATGGAGAACAGCAGACCTGAAGCATGCAAATAATGAAGTTTATGTTGATCTTGTAGAAGAAATGGATGCAATTATAAACAGGTCTGTATTCATGATTTGCCTTAAAGTCTTCATATTTTTCATCTAGATTCTTTCATTGATCATTTGGATTCAGCTATCATATGTGGCTATTGAAACATGTGGAATTTTGGCGAGTTTCCTATCCAGTAGGAATCTAACTTCTGGGCCACATGCCAATAACATCTTATTACTTTTTAAGTTATTTTGTTTTTCTCTTTGAAAAATGAGAAAGGAATAAGAAATGAATTCTATTAAGTTGAAAGGGGAACTACCAAGAAGAACATTTGTCCTTCATACTGCCAAGGATATAGCAGATGTACAGGCAATCAAGACTACACAGATAAAGACAAAGAACTAGCCAAATATAGAAATAAACAACAACATTTAGAGCAGACATGATCTGACGGTGGTTGGAAGTATTTTCCAAAATCTTATATGGAATATCTCCTCTTTAGCTGAGAAATTTACTTTTAAATTAGCAGGGCATGGAACCAAGAGAATAAAGCACCATTAGAAAAGGAGAAAATGGAAAGTTCTTTTAAAAAGTGAGCATGTATACAAGGCCATGAAGAGATTGTTTAGCCCAATTGATCACTGAAGACAATTTATTCTTTAAGTTCAAATCATAAGCTGAGGAGCTTCTCGTAAACCAATAAACAAGTCTGTTAAACTGAAAATTTTAATCATGCATGACTTGTGATTGTTAGTTCATGCATAATTTCAACATGCTGTTGGTGCACGTGGCTGTGTGAATCTTAGTAGTTTTCTAGCCCAATGCTTGGTTAATTTACAATGCTAGCATGAATACATTAACCACCAACAACCAACCAATGTAACGTGGTTAGTTGATTTTGAATATAAAAAAATAACTTGCAGTTACATGTTGAGTGGAAGTTATAGAATCAATTCTTCCATTTTCCATGTGCTAAAAATAGGGGCTTTGATGGCACTTGCTTAACATTTCATGTTACCACTTGGAGCAATGTTAAGGTAGGGTGTTTCAACCTCCTATTTGAAATTTTGAATGACAGTAATCTCATTCTATCCAAAGGGATCATTCTGTACGTATATACATAAGATAAAAGGGGGTGGTGGGGGGGATATGATTGGAAGAAAGAAAGAGACGGGGCAATTAAACCAAAATTTTTGGAAAACAGAAAGCAAAGAAGAATTAAACAATTTTGGAAAGGAGAATGTTCATGAACATAAAAAAGCACGGTAAAGTTTTGTGTGAAATGTTTTCCAACCATTGCATGTTAGAGAACACCTACACGAAATGATGTTCGAGAACATCAACATATGTGTCAGGTCTCATGAAATTTCAAGGCCATGTGAACTGATGTTTATGATCATTGAAAGAGCATGGATTCATGGAACACTATCCTTAGTATTAGAGAGCTCGTAAGCTCCTTTAGGAAAGACCTTGGTAATGACTTATGGCCGTTCCTATTTTGGCTCAAATTTTTCATGTAGCTTTCTAGTAATGACTATTGTTCTTCTTTGAGTTATGACTAACTTTGTTTTTCTAGGAGTGAACTTCTATGTTTTGAGGCAATGTCAAGTTTGAAGGTTAATCTTGGTAAAAGTTAGATTATACCGACAGGTGAAGTGAGTGAGGTGGAAGCAACCGCATGTGTGGAGTAGGCAGTCTTCCTACTTTGTACTTAAGTTTGCCGTGTGGAGCCTCTTTTAAGGCTAACTCTATTTGGGATGTTGTGCTTGCAAGATTTGAAAAGAAACAAAGTGGTTGGAAGAAGAGGATACTTGTCAAAGGGAAGTAAGCTCAGTTTAATATATAGGGTGCTTACTAGTTTGCTCACGTATGCCTCTCTTCCAGATTTCGAAGTTAGTGGCAAAGAGGTTAGAGACGCGTCAAATGAATTTTTCATGGGGGAGGAGTAAGTTCCATCTAGTGGATTGGACGATGGTGTGTTCTTCTAAAGTGGTAGGTGGTTTGGGCATAAGGTATTTAGGCGTGGTGAATACTGAATAGAGCTGTTCTAGGAAAATGACTTCGGAGATTTACGATTGAAGAGGAGAATTTGTAGAGAAAGGTGGTTGAATAGAAATACAGGAGTGAGGTAGGGGCACGAAAATTGAAGGAAGTGAGGGATAGTTATGGAGTGGGTCTTTGTAAAGCCATCTCGAAAGTTACTGAGGCTTTTGAGAAAAATGTTAGGTTTCAAATGAAAAAGGGTGATTAGGTTAGATTTTGGAAGGACCATTGGTTTGGAGTTTTCCAATTTATTTGAGATCGCTTTGTAGAGCATGAAGGATCATTCAGAGTGGGCGGGGAAGTCTTCAGTTTAGAATGTTGCCTTCACTAGAAAGTTTCATGATTGGGCCATGAAAAGAGTTTTCTCTTTTTTTGAGGTAATGTATTCGATTAAGGTGGAAAGGTAGAGGCAGCCAGGTTGGGATATTCTCGATTTAGTTTTTTTTTTTTTTTTTTTAATGTTTTCTCAAAAAGCGAGGGTCAGGATTTTCCCTCCAAATCTATTTGGGTCAAGGTCGTGCCTCTGAAGGCGACCTTCTTTACTTGAAAGGTGGCATGGAATTAGTATTTGATTATTTCGGAATATGACTGTTGTTTGGAACTTGGGTGTTTGTATAGTTCCAGTGAACATAGTCACAGTTTTTTTATTATCTTCGTCACAATTTAGCTCGCAAAAATTGTGTTGCCTAATTGTTATGTGATGTGTAAGGAGGTAGAAGAATCGGTTGATTGTTTTCTTCTTCACTGAAAGGTTGCTCAGTATTGCAAGCTCCACGCTTGCAATTTTTGGGGTGAAATGGGTGATTTCGGTTATGACTCTTGGTATGTTGGAAAGTTAGAGAGTTAAATCAGAGAGAAAGGAAGCGCTTTCAATTTGGGTTATGGATCTAATGCGGATTAGATCATTTAGAAAGAGAGGAGTAGGAGGATTTTTGAGGATGCAAAGATCTCCATTAATAAACTAGGTTCTCTTAGAACTCTTTTTGTTTGCAAAGACTAGAATATTTTTGGAAATAAAGTTTCTTTCCCTATTTCATGCTTCAGAAACGGTATACATCAAGATACTTTTTTATTTCATGATCATCAATACACACAATTTCAACTTTGTAGTAGGGATTGTGGTTTTCTCTTGATGTTTACAAGCATCAATTTGTATGGCTTTTAGGAAAACAAAAGGTATTCTTAAAATAAATAAATTAAAACCAGAGAAGTAATATCATTATCGAGGATTATACTTGATTCCTTTTCGATTATAGTACTTTAACGTAATGGAAAACTCTCCTGCTTTTCAAATTTTTAAATACTTATTTGCTTTCAATTTCCAGAACCTTTGGTTTAATTGCTCCTCCTCTTTCTTTCTTTCTTCTAAAAGTACCTGCCCACCACTCCCTTTTATTTTTTATTTTTTATACATGTATAGCATGATGGGGTAGTTTCTATAACTAGCACTTTGGATAGAGTCAACTGGTTGTCATTCAAATTGGTGGTTAACACCCTTCCTTAACATTGCTCCAAGTGGCAACATGAAATCTTAAGCAAGTGCCCTAAGTCCCTATTTTCAGTGCATGGAAAATGGAAGAATTATTTCTGTAACGTCCACTTAACATCTAACTACATGTGATTTTTTTTATTTTTTTTTTATATTCAAATCAACCAAGGTCCAAAACCTTGGCTTTAATGGCTTATTCCCGATTAGCAAATCTTGAAAAGCAGAAGATAAGTAAATTCAAATGTTCCCTAAAAATATTTTGAAGCACCTAGAGTTGAGCTACACAACGTCCATAGGTGGGCTAATCCATCTACATTTTGGCTAGACTTATGAAAGTATCAACTACAAACTGACACCCAATTATTAACTATGAAACCAAGGAAGCCTTAAAACTCCTTAGGCCCCAATCAGAACACAAAATTCAATCCAAAATTGGGAGGTAGAATTGGAATTGGATCCTTTAATTCCAAGTCTAGTGTTCCATGTTGACCCAAATCCATGGAATTGGTTTTTAATGAAAAAATGGTTCCCCAATTCTTGGGGAAGGGGGTATTATTTGAAATTCCGAAGACAAAATTGCAAAACTCTCTTTGAAAAAGAGTAATTCTCGACTCCTTTCAGCATCACCACCACTACGATGTAACCACCATACCACCACCAGATGTTGCTGCTACCACCACACCACCACCGTTGCCGACATGATGCCACCATGACCACTCCCACCCCCACCATGAGAATTAACTAGGTTCACCAAAGAGAGGAAATTGCGAACTCCAAAACGAACCATTTTATTTCCTGAAAGGCTAATGGAAGACAAGAAAATAATATAGGGAAGGGAATATCTTCCCACCAAGGATCTTCCAGAAATGAATACTAGACCTAATTTCCATATTATACTGATTAAGATTTTTTGTTTCTTATCTTCATATGAAATCATTAACATCGTGATGAAACTTAGAATATGATACATATCTAACACCATTGAAGAATTCTCAAAACTATATTGTATCAGTCACTTAGCTACAAGGATAATTTTGCTGCCCATGGTCCCAATTAGAGAAGGTAGATTCAGAGTTTCAACATGGACAGTCTTTCTTGTTGGTAATCAATGGTTCCTTATATAACTGAATGTAAAAAGTCTATATTATATCCATCTCTTTAAAGTGTATAATCCGCCATCACATGCCTTTTGATGAGCAGGCATTTAAATTTGCTTCAGTAATTTTTGAATGCAATGTGTTATTATTTGAAGTTTTTGTATTTTTCTTGTAATGTAAAATCTTCTGGTTGTATTTGTTATGGGAGTTCCCTAAATAATTTACCAACATTTACGATCATCTTATAGAAACTTGCTTATATAGTAGCTCCATTGTCTGTGGGATATGTTTATACTTTATACTACATGGTTTTGTACTTGTAGGACTAAGCATTTTTCCTTTTTCCCCTCCTTATGCTGCTCAGGGATGGAATCTTGGTGAAATGTGAGATATATGGTGAAGTTCAAGTGAACTCTCATCTCTCAGGTCTTCCTGATTTGACTCTTTCATTTGCAAACCCTTCCATTCTGAATGACGTGAGATTCCATCCTTGTGTTCGGTTTCGTCCATGGGAATCAAATCAAATTATGTCGTTTGTGCCTCCTGATGGAGAGTTTAAGCTTATGAGTTACAGGTATGTGGTACTGAGGAGATCTGTGCCCTATTTATGTCTTTGCTCTTTAAGTTGAATTGTACAGCATCTTTGCTTGCTTGTAATGTGTGTATTAGTCATGTACTACAATGTGCAACAGGATCTGTGTGTGTGTGTGTGTGTGTGAGAGAGAGAGAGAGAGAGAGAGAGAGAGACGTGTATTTAAATGTTGTCATTTTCAGCCTCTTTGTTTTCCATACCGGCTATAAATTTTTATTGAAATTTCCTTTTATTCACAGGGTTAAGAAGTTGAAGAGTACTCCAATCTATGTAAAGCCACAGCTAACCTCAGATGCTGGGACATGCCGACTCAGTGTGTTGGTTGGAATACGTAATGATCCTGGAAAGACGATTGACTCAATAACTGTTCAATTCCAACTGCCTCCTTGCATTTTATCTGCAGATCTGACTTCAAATCATGGGACAGTAAACATCCTTGCTAATAAGGTACCCATTTGATATTTACCAGACACCTCCGGTATCTCGTGTAAAATTAATTCCATAGATTTACTATTATTCATTTATACAGCCAGAGGAAGAAAATGATGATACATGTATCTTCTCATGAACTGTTCAATTAAATGATTTTATGGAATCTCATCTAGTTGGAAATTTAAGAATATGAATCCTCACTGCATCTGTTTTGCTCAAAATATTACTTCTCGTTTGATCCCCAATTGGGGATGTTTGCTGCTTGCAGTCAATTTTTATTCCTAAGAATGAGATTATGAGAACACATATTGTCGGTCCTTTTCTGGTTGGCATTTGATTATTTGTCGCAACGTGTTTCTGCAGACCTGTTCTTGGTCCATTGGTCGGATTCCAAAAGATAAAGCCCCTTCAATGTCTGGAACATTACTGCTCGAGACAGGCTTGGAGCGCCTTCATGTATTTCCCACATTCCAAGTGGGTTTCAGAATCATGGGCATTGCTCTCTCTGGCCTGCAAATTGATAAACTGGATCTGAAGAATCTACCAACTCGTCCTTATAAAGGTTTTCGAGCTCTCACAAGAGCAGGGGAATATGTAGTAAGGTCTTAAGTCTTTAACTTTTGTGTCAAGAATGATGCTGGTTGGAGTGAAATATTTGTTGTCATTTGTAAGAATACGAGTTGAAATTCACTGTGATATATTTTTCTTGGGTGATTCTATTGCCACCCACCCGGCACCCACTTGCTATCCACGCCCACTAATAAAATTTTAAAATGTAACTTTGGCTACCTACACCCTCTTTAATATCTAAATTAATCCCAACTCAACCAATCCTATAATAAATGTTTCTTTTTTACACCCACATAATACCAAAAAGCCTCAAATATATATATAATTATATATATATATTCTCATCCAAAGATAAGCTTATTTTTTTTACTCCACGAAAAGAGCAGCCCAACCATTTAGCCATTCATTCCACGGAGGAACTAAATATTTTTATATGTTCGGCCGACAACTATTAAACATAGGATAATATTCTACTAATGCCTACTGAACATTTTATAATGCTCAACACCCCTGTTAAACATTTTTATATGTTCGGTTTGGGTGATTGAATATAGTGATGATATGTTCAATTACCCATTTTTGAATATTGATTGATGTTCAATATCACAATGTTGAACAAAAGCACGAACTTAAAATTAAAACAACTAAAAAAAGGAAAATCATACTTAAAAAAATGTAACTTTTCATTGTTGGAATCATCTCACATGACCACTTCATTGTCCATTGATCAATAATTATATTTTTTTATTAGAATTTTTTAAAAGTTATACGAGAGTGTAAAAGTTTGTGAGGGTAGGGTTTATGGAAAAGATATGAACATGGGAAGGAGAATATGGGTGCAGAAAGTAATATGATTTATTTTAATTTATTTTAATATTACCCTTAATAGTAAATTTACATGTGGGTACAATAGTAATAAGAAAAATTTATTAATTAGTGGATGCTACTAGCAATATGGGTGGATTGCAATAGAATCACCCTATATTCATTTTAGTTAATTATTTGGATGGCTTTTGGTGCTTGGCCGAGTGTGTTCACTATTCTAGTAGAAGGTTGTCAAGAAAATTTAAATAAAGAGGGAACATACCAAACACTGATAGTGGAATTTTGAAAAATTTCAAACCAAAAATAAGACAACTAGTGCAATGAAAAGAAAGGGCATTAACTAAATCAGACAATATTCATTGATTGAATTATCAACATTGCTAGAACCACAATTGCAAATCAACAATTTTAGCCCTGGAAATCTTTAGAATTAACACTGCTTAGCTTTTAGTTTGCCTTTACAGGAGTGCAATTAAAAACAAAAAAAATGAAACTTAAGATACCAAAATTTGGAAATTCCTCAAGATGTGGCCACCTTGTTTACTCTGAAGGAATCCATAACTTGGCGAAGATCATTTTCCTCTTCTACGAATACGTTTTCAGGTGTTTGTAATCTCAATTCGTACAACTGGTTATTTTCAACTCCAAGAACTGAAAGGTACCGCCGGTCCCATTCCAGACGAACCACTCGATCTTGCGGCATCACAGCCAATTCATTGTTGTTTGCGTATGACTTTATGTTCACCTGTCGCAACGAAAATTAAACACGAATCAGGAGAAAATGAGAAAATATCTTCCATCAAGGGATTGTAAATGAAAATGCAGTTAAAGGAATGAAAACAGATTCTGTAGCTTCTCAATATGAGGGAAAAGAAATGCTTTACATTCTGGGAAATGATTTTCCAGGCAATATGCTAGATGTAAACGTGCTTCATTCAAAACCATTCAATAGAAAAATTTTACTGGATAATATTTTCCATTATACCAAAGAAATCCTAAATGTTATCAACCCCAGTTCTATTCAGTATTATGTGATCGGTGATCCTCACCATGTAATCAAGCTAATCTAACAGACACCCTCTGGTGTTCCAATTTGACAGGACAATCTTAACCAATAATAAGCTCTTTAGGGCATGGAACCGACAATTTAGCATAACAAATACCTTACCTCAACTTGATAATAGAGCCGCCCATCATCAGCAACTCTCGAAGATGTAGAAAGAACATTAGATTCACGCCTGACACCGAGTCTAGTAGACATGAACTCCGTCAAATATTGCTTCAGTACTTTCTTTCCAGCTTCCTGCGGGGAACCCAAATCTTCGACACTCTTGTACCTGGAGGATGAAGGAGAGGATAACTCCACAGAAAGATTTTCATCAAGAACAAAAGGATCCCTGAAGAAAATATCTGCACCAGCACCTCGCACTTGAATCCAGTTCTGAGGGTACTTGAATGAATAACCATCAAAAGTATCAATATATTCCCTGAGCCCAACAGATGGTTGAGCAAATGCAATATCATGAAAACCAACTTGTGAGAAGATATAACTTGAAAAGATCAAGGCCATCGCGTTCCTCCTCGGAACTGCAAAAGCTTTAGTCTGATTATATGATAGAAAATGTATTGTGAGAAGCCATTGCAGGCAGGTTAGGGTTATAGAGCAAACATAGCTGAGCAAATGCATGCTAAGTAATAGTTCTTGGAAGATATATATCTGAATATTGTAGAACAATGGGAGCTTGTCCATGATAACAATTCTAGGAGCAAATGCTCATCAACCTGATGACTAATATAGTTAAGCTCGGGCAACCAACGTCTTTTTGATCATTCAATTAGACGATTGGTTCTCACTTCTCAGTCACTAGTGAGGTAACTTGATACTAACATCTGGGTGTATTATTGCATACATTGCACTAAACCTATTTAGAGAGATTATACCTTTTACAACCATACACATCTTTAATTTATATAGCATTTCTAGTCCTAAAGATTTGTAAGCATTGGATATGAATGTCATATGCTCTAATTTGTCCTTACACTACTTATGAGTTATGGATTTTGGCCGGGATAAATTGGGAATCGCCCTAGTGTCCTAACCTGTCTAAATATTGTGACGGACACACTCTCAGTCCGCATATTGGCGAAATGAAAGCAAATCCTCCACCAATCAGTGGAGTCATTTCTCACCAATCAGTGGACTCATTTCTCAGTCTCACCTGAAAACTGCATCTGCCCGGTTTGATTGGGCAGAAACAACACTTTCTAACTCTTATCATAGGATAGATTGTGCCCACAAGAACATATTCGGGATTCAGGGATTTTTCGATAGGAATATTTCATGATGACTTGATGAGGGAGCTATTTGGGAAAATATCAGGGATAATCCAGAGAACAAATTAAGACATATTTGTGAGTGAGAAAAACAATGCAAGTTAATAAAACAAGAAAGATGTGTTGTCATTTCAGAATTACTTGGAAACATTCAAGAATAATTTGCAATATTCGGGAATAATTCAGGAATTATCAAAATAAGCAGATAAACTGGGTTTTTTTTTTTTTTTTTTTTTCAAAATAAATTTGGAAAGTTTGGGAATAATTTGAGAATTTTGTTACTACAACTGTGGAAGGCAGAAAAGGGGGCTATAAGGGCATGCATTGTAACAAATACTAAGTGCCATCAAGCAACAAGACTCTGAATCTATGGCCAGTTACAGTATCATCAATCAATATGAACAAGAAATATACATATATTTAGGGCCGGCCCTGAGGGCAGGCACAAGAGGCCGTTGCCTCGAGCATCATATTTTTGTTCAATTTTTAGGGCATCGATTTGGGCTTAGGATATAATATAGTATATATGTTTGCAAAAAAAAAATAAATAAATAAACAAATAATATACTACATATACTACATAGAAGATTGAAAATATGAAAATGTGTAACAGTTTGGGGCATCAATTTGTAACAGTTTTTCTTTGTTTTCGACGAGTGTATGACTCAAGGTAAATGTGAAATCTTGGAATGGAAATATGGTTTCATTATAAGCTTATAACTTAGAGGAATTTAGGTGATACTTGGCCTATAGGTATGAATTTTTTGATTTTTCAGTTAATTAAATAAAATAATAAACAATATTTTTACATTTATGTTTATATGTCTCTTGGCATGTACGATTTTTCTTTTCCTTTTGGAATGCAGAAAAAAGAAGTCATTTATGTTTTAGTAATTGATGGAGATAATGATATTGGTCAGATTACTCGGTTATGATCTACTATTTAGTTTCTATATTTTGTTGTTGCATTTTCCTTTAGAATATGATTTTTGTTAATTTCTTGGTAGCATTATTCTATGTTTGTTTGACACATTTATGGAAAATATAGTTGAATTATAATCATTTTAATGGAATTATATTCAAAAGTTGTAATCAAATTTGATATTTTTAAAGAACAAAAAAGTCACAATTTTTCACTCTAATATTTTTTTTTCAGAAATTGACTGTTGGATCACTGTGATTTTTGGCGAACAAGAAACTCATAATCAGTTCATCCAATCCAACGGTCAGTTTTCAAAATCCGCTCTGCATTGGGCCCTATATAGGTCACCTTACGCAAAGTTGTGTAATGTGCACCTTGTAATAGAAGGTATATATATATATTGTAATGGTGATGGGAGGTTCGGGATGAGCCTATTGAAAACCCGCTTTATGAATTGATTATGGTAGGTTTTAGCTTATAAGAAATTAAGGTTCAAGAACTAAAATTTTACATGCAAATTTTTTTTGTCTATATGAAATAGGGGTAACATTTTAGGAGCTCACCTAAGGCATCCAAAATCTCAGGACCGGCCCTGCATATATTATATACACACACAGAGCACACTGCAGTAATGCACACATACTTATATATACACATATATAGATATTATTCCAAACGAAATTCTCCGAAACCCAGAAAGAAAATGACTATAACATTGCTATCAAAGGGAATTATATTCAGATTATGACAAATACATACACATATATATGAGACAAAAACAAATATGAAAACAGATTCAGAAGGATTTATTTGAGTTACATTGAGATTATGAAGAATTCTTTCAAAAGTCGTAGTTCTTAAGCACTTACAGTTTGTTTTTCGCAAGAAGTTGAGAGGCAACGAGTCAGAGTGCGCGAGTTGGGTACAGAGGTAAGCCAACGCGGGAGTGTGGCGAAATTTGAGAGAGGAAACGACATCGTGCTACGTGTTGAAACAATGGTTTGAGCTGTAGAAGAGCAAGGAGGAGGAGGTGGGAGCGATTCGAGAATGGTCGCCATCTCTCTCTCTCTCTCTCTCTCTCTCTCACTCAAACTGAAAAATGAGAACTGAGATATACTGGATAGGGATGTAGATTACAGGCGTTCGGATTTGCTGTTGAGG
>JAESVK010000625.1:144664-211998 GCA_017140935.1 Hamamelis virginiana
ATATATATATATATATATATATATACACATGAAAGGCTTATGGTTTTGTGGATATACATGTAAATATCTTCCTTGTGAAGGCATTTTCTTTTTCTTTTTTTTTTATATTGTGTGTGTGTGTGGATATACATGAAAATATCTTCTGCAGAAATGATGTTTTTTGCTTATCAAAAAAAAAAAAAAAAAAAGATTTTTTTTTTTTTGGATAAAAAGTAAAATAAATTTGAAGTTGCTCAAAGTTGCTTTAATTTAAGCCATTTATTTCCAAATAATGATGTTGTTCATGTGATACTTTGTGATTATTAGCAAAGGGGTAAAATTGGAAAATTATAGAAAATTTCATTTCATTCCTGTCATTGCCAAACATAGGAAATGGAATGGACTGTCATTCCGACCCATAATTACAGTCAGTATCCAAACGCTTCATATGGAATAAATTTCTGATTCTATTCAATATCAGCTTGGGAATGGAATCGGATTCCATTTTGACCTATTTGATTCCCCCGATCCAAACGGGGCCTTAGTGTAACTTTATTTTCCCGAAAAAGAAAATAATAGTAAGGAAATATTCTCCACGATTTCTAGCTATCATTTTGTTACAAAAGTAGAAGTATTAGGTTGTCGAGCTTTAGTAATACTAAAGTTAGATTATAGTGGGTGCAAAACATTAAATTATTTTTCCAAGCGATAAATTAGTATGGTTTGTTTGTTAATAGAGAAGGAATTGGTCAATTCTTGTCCATAAGAAATAAAATTCAGAATTTCATCTTATAAAATGAGAGATATGAACCACCGAGATAAAATTCATGTCTATGTGCAAAACATTAAATAATAATTTTTAAAAGAATAACAATTAATCTAAGAAATATAAATGAATTTTAAAAAAGAGAAATAGTGCAAAGTTTTTCAATTAATTAAAATCAAATGAAAATTTTGGTTATATGTAGGGGTAATAACATAATTTCGTATTCTTTAAATTCTTCTTCTTCCGCAAGACAGCCCCCACGCTTCACCGCATATAAAAAAATGGAAAGAAAACACGTTTCTCCTCTGAGAACCATTCCTGTTTTTAAAACCTACAGAAGCCATTTTCCTTCGTACAAAAAGAACAACCTCTCTCTCTCTCTCTCTAACTCTCTTTATATATTTCTGTCTTAGTAAGTTCCGAGAAAAATCTCATTTTCTTGATTTATTCAAAACATCTCTCTTCTGCAAAATTGCAAGTAAAAAATAGATTCTATATACGTATTATATATCATATTTCTTCACATATTTGAATCTCTTGTCTCTCTTGCTAATTTTAATTCCTTGTCATGAACACAATTGGTTTGATTACCAACTCCTCAATGAAACCTTCTTGTAGAATCCTAATCTCTTGTCGAAAGTCTGCGTTTTTCGGATTACCGCCTGGTAAATGCCACCGTAAATTCACCAATACTTCGTCGACTTTTCGCTACAATTTCGACCAAAACCGTGAATTTCACACCTACCCTTATAGAATTTTAGGGTTTCCACGCGTTTTCGATGAGACCCAGAAACCGTTTCTTGGCGCCCAATCAAATTTGGGACAATCTAGGGTTTTTTCTAGCTCTTATAAGGGTAATGTAAAAACAGGTGTTTCTGTTATTGGTAGAGTTGTTTCCAATGATAGAAATTATTCAAATGCGTCAGTTGAGACCCGTGTTAATGAGAAGAATTTTGAGAGGATTTATGTTCATGGTGGTGTGAATGCAAAGCCTTTGGTTGTAGAAAGGATTGATAGAGATGAGAATGTAGGGAAAGAAGAAGAGTATAGGGCAGAAGCTAATGCTGTGGATGTAAATAAGGGGAATTTAGAAGGAGTGAATGGGGATTTAGGTGCGGTTTTGAGTGCGAAGAGAGAGGAATCGGAGATTGAGAAGGAGGCATGGAAATTGTTGCAGAATGCCGTTGTAACGTATTGTGGTAGCCCGGTGGGAACCGTGGCAGCAAATGATCCTGGTGACAAGCAACCGCTAAATTATGATCAGGTCTTTATTCGTGATTTTGTACCTGCAGCACTTGCTTTTTTGCTTAGGGGAGAAGGAGAGATTGTGAGGAATTTCCTCCTTCATACATTGCAGTTGCAGGTAATTCATTATAATCTTATCTTGTAGTATTGTTTTATTTTATTAGTCTTAATTGCTTATTTCCCCATTTTGTTGTGAAATTCCATTATCAGATGCCTTTTTTATTATTTATTTACATCATATAGAAAGGGGTAATCTAAATCCCCATGAAATGATATTACTCAGTGTTTTAAATGGCGAATGCATAAGGCAGGGCGTTTTTTTTTTTTTTTTATATACTACGTGAGGTTTAGGCCTTTTGAATTTTGAATTTTTTTTATTATTTAAAAGATATTTAAAAATAAATAAAAATAGTATAAAATGAGAGAAAATAGTAAATAACAACCAAAATGTATAAAAACCAATGAATATAAAGGTGCAAGCTATTTTCAAACATTTTAAAAACAATCTAGGCCTGCAAATAAGAAGTACTCCGTAAAGGAAAAGGTAATTATAACATTGCAAAACAGTGTAAACTATTTACAAACATTTTAATATGAAATCCTGCTCTCTTCTCTCCTTATTAATTGTTCATATGTTTCTGCCATGTCTCATTCAAAAGAAACAGAAGGGAATAGGGGTGTTTTTGTTTCCTAAACATAGTTAGACTTAAATCTAACACTGGTCAACAAACTCTAGAAAAGCATGTTCAAGCCCAGCCCATTAGGGCATCAAATGCATGCCAAACTTGCCTTGGGCTTGCACCCAGGCCCCAGCCCACTAGGCTACATCTCGTACGAGTACTGCCTAAAATATTATGCCTTAGGCCATATTTGTTTTGCCTCGCCCTTTGGCAAATCCCCTTGCAAAAGCCTTTGAAACCACATATATCACTTTGTTTTCCTTTTTATAGAATTTGAAGTGAGTTTATTTGTTTATGTCTACATTATTTAAAATATGTTCATATAAGGATTTGGAGAAATAACTGCAATTCTAATAATTATTTCGGTGATGAATCAAAGTCCCACTTGCATTCCAAAGCTATGAAAGTTATAATTAAGCAGTTTCGTTTCAATGTGGCGTCTAACTGTCAGATAAGTGATTCTTAGGTACTTTATCTGAAAAGAAAAAGCTATGGGAAATAAAATGGAATAGTTTCATTTCTATTGGCCTAGATGTCCGTGGATATATGTTTTGTCGCAGACTAGTAAGTGTGCAGAGTCTGTAGAAAATCTTTCCCCCTGCAGTCTGCAACAAAAGCACTTCCTCTTCATTACCAAAGAAAGTACACTTCGCTTTAATATGCTATGATAATGTCGTGATAGTCTATAGTTGGAACTTTGGCTTGGTACTGTGGTTTGTCTTCAGAAACTTTTCCTTTCATTAGCATGCCATGCTATTGAAGGATATGAGTTACATTTTATCTAAAATATGGAGATGCCATTCTATTCGTTTATTTTAGCCACTCATAAACATCGATGGAAACACTTGCAAAGTGTGGCCATTTTTTAATGTTTGGTATTTCTATATCTTTTGAACAGTTCCCTTTTTTTCTTTTTTCTTTTTTCCCTTAGAGTTGGGAGAAAACGGTGGATTGCTACAGCCCAGGGCAGGGGTTGATGCCAGCAAGTTTCAAAGTTAGAACTGTACCTCTTGATGGCGATAAATATGAAGAAGTTTTAGATCCAGATTTTGGCGAGTCAGCTATTGGCCGTGTTGCACCTGTAGATTCTGGTGAGTATATTTGCATGTTCCACTACGATAGGTGTATAGCTGTTTCATATTCAATTTTACATCTTATGTGTTTTTGAACATTCCATAAGGATTTTTTCTTTTTCTTTTTCTTTTTTTTTAGAAATTCAGTTTGCTATCAGTCACAAGTATCAAAATAACTCTGAAATCGTTTATCTCGGTTATTTGACAGGGTTGTGGTGGATCATCTTATTGAGCTATTATGGAAAGATAACTGGTGATTATGCATTACAAGAAAGGGTGGATGTCCAGACGGGCATAAAACTGATACTAAACTTGTGTTTAACTGATGGATTCGATATGTTTCCTTCTCTGTTAGTCACTGATGGTTCCTGCATGATAGATCGACGCATGGGTATTCATGGTCACCCCCTTGAGATACAAGTGAGTTGAAATTACCTAGATTTGGAATCATCTTTGTATGTATTAGCTTTAATTTGGATTCTATCGGTCTATGTTTGTCATATTTTTTTTATTGCTCTATAAAATTAGAGGATGCTATGTTTGATTAGCTATAATTCTATAGATATCCACTTTTTGGCAGAGCTGATTAGCTTCTTTTTGGTTTCTTAATGTAACGGACTTGGATGTTAGTGACATAAGCATCTTTATTTGGCTTGTTTTGGGAAAAAAAAGGGATGTGTTGGCAGTCACTTTCAGATTTGGTGCGTGATAACCTCACCTATATCATCAAAAGCTAGAATTCTTCCACGTGTTTTTTTTCTAGAGCTCTTTAGAGAACCAGTTTATTGGGTCGGTTCTTCGTTTTGGAACATGATAACCTGAAAACCAGAATTGAATTCTGCCTGAGCTTTTTCATTTGATTACCATATTTTGTTTATTAATTTCTGTGTCTCATATTTAGTATTTACCATAGTCGTGTGTGAGCCGTGTGTCTTTTTTTAACTATTTATGTCTCTTCACCCAATTTATATTGTTAATGATGAGTTTGATTTCACAGGCCTTATTCTATTCAGCCTTACGGCGCTCCCGTGAGATGCTCACCGTAAATGATGGATCCAAGAATTTGGTGATGGCCATTAATAATAGGCTCAGTGCACTGTCATTCCACATTAGAGAATATTATTGGGTAGATATGAAAAAGATCAATGAGATATACCGATATAAGACAGAGGAATACTCCACAGAGGCTACCAACAAGTTCAACATCTATCCCGAACAAATTCCTGTTTGGCTAATGGATTGGATTCCAGAGGAAGGTGGGTATCTGATTGGCAATCTACAGCCAGGTCACATGGATTTCAGGTTCTTCACCCTTGGAAATCTTTGGTCCATTGTTTCATCTTTAGGCACCCCAAAACAAAATGAGGCTATTTTGAATTTGATTGAAGCCAAATGGGATGACATTATGGGGCATATGCCTCTTAAGATATGTTACCCTGCTTTGGAGAATGAGGAGTGGCGAATAATCACCGGTTGTGACCCAAAGAATACGTGAGTTTTCTATACAACCTCTCTCTCTCTCTCTCTCTATATATATATATATATATATATATATAATCCCATGTGTGACGTGTGCATTTTTAGAATTTATAGCTTTTGCTAGTTGTGTAATGGTTCAGTGAAGATTCTCAATCATTGCATTTACTTTTACTTTTGCAGCCCTTGGTCATATCATAATGGTGGATCATGGCCAACACTTCTATGGCAGGTGAGCTTGGATTTGATTTAGTAAATATGTTATCAGGAATGCTCAAGCAACATGGATCCTGTATTAAATTGGGTGTCAATGTGCTTTTCTGAGACCATTATTGGTCTCCATCAGAAGGGTTTACAATTATTGAATCAATAGTTGTCACAGAGCCCCTTCTACTAGGAACCAGTGGGGATGTTAGGGGCCTTGGTGAAGGCATAGTGGCACCAACCTGGCTACAGACAGTCTCCATTTGTGCTTAATACCCCTTCCGGCCATTCATATGGGGATTTAGGCGTTCTAAAATCCCCTGTTTCTAGAACCCAAACAGAGGTTGAATAGTGAGAGGGGTTGCTTTCTGGTTCACTAGTTTAATCGGCCAATTTAACTACAGGGCAGTAAGGTCAAAAATGGATAATATGAATAGAATATGTTAATTGTTAAGTGGGAAAAACTCACTATAGTCTTGTTATTAGGTCACTGAATAGAGGGTGCTGCTGCCATTGCACCCTCTCTACTGTGCCAGCAGTAGCCCTATAATGCTGACGCAATTGCAGATATCTAGGAAAAAAATGATTGTAGAGGAGCAAAATCTTCAGAAATATGCACTTTTTTGTGTGTGCATGGGCCTTGACAGCATTGGCAGGCTCTCCAGGCCCTGAGTCATTTAGGTTAACTGTCGTTTCTAAAATTCTCTCCTTTTGTTTCTTGTAATTACTTTTCAGTTCACATTAGCATGCATTAAGATGGGCAGATCAGATCTAGCTGAGAAGGCAGTTGCTTTGGCCGAGAAGAGGCTTTCATTGGACCGTTGGCCTGAATATTATGACACCCCGAATGGGAAGTTTATTGGAAAGCAAGCTCGACTTTTCCAGACTTGGACAGTAACTGGGTTCCTGGCATCGAAAATGCTCTTGGAGAATCCAGAGATGGCATCTTTGATATTCTTGGAGGAGGATTACGAGCTTCTTGAGATCTGTGTTTGTGCGCTTAGCAAAAGTGGCCGTAAAAGATGCTCTCGCACTGCGGCCAAGTCTCAGATTCTTGTGTAATAAGATTCCATTCTTTCAAAGGCAGAACACCTTTTGTACAGTACAGCAACAAAATTAGGATAGAGCAATAAAGAGTTTGAAGGAAAGCAATTTTCAACCTCAGAATGTAACATAATAGGCTTAGTTCATTTCTACACTATAGTCATTGATTTGTCATCCAATCAATTCGATAAGTTGATCGGAATCGGAAGTTCAGATAATTGGTCTGGAATGAACCTCAAACCTAGTTTTAATGCCTGTGCCATGGCTATTTGTATGTACATTATACAATCTTAGTTACATATATACATTTATTTTCGCATTGCAATATTGTGTTAGTTCTGTTATTTTGGCCCAAGTTTCATTTTTCCTTGTCTAAATGGATTAATGTACTTTGTAGAGTTAATTATTACGGATTCCTGTGCTTCGGTTTCGGACATTAACTCTTTTGATGTATTTCTTATTTCCTGTCTAAATGGATTACAACTTTTCCACTCACCTTCCCTACCATGTCTTGAAATGTAGCTCCTTTCCTTTATCTACTCCTAATATTTATATCATAAAAAACAAGATACTACCATGGAAATACTCCTACCCATATTATCAGAAGCAAATCTATACTTCCATACATGAAACGACACTTTTAAGAGATCTGATAACATGGAATACCATAATAGCTGGATATGAAAGATCCAATTCAAGCAAGTCCCTCTGTACAAGGTTTCAGTCCAAACAGCTTCGCATTCGCATCTACCAGCATCAGAGTTGTGTGCGCTAATTTGGCAGTTTTAAATTGCAGACAACAGGTTCATGGAGCAATTGTTTGAAAAGGCCTTGAAAGGGAACTTGACCATGGCTATTGGCTAATGCTCTTGTAGATTTACTACGCAGTGCTGGAGGGTGAAGGTGGCTTTATGATTTGATAGCCTGATCAGTCTGTTTGGAAGGGACATTTCTTGGAGCTTGTAGAGCACATTAAGCTTCTGAATTTGGGCAATTGGAAACTAAGAGGATATTGGATCTAGTTCTGGAGATGCTGGTTTGGCATTTGAAAGAAGCAGGGTATGTCCTTGATTTGGATTGCTTGATACTTGAAACAGAAGTTGGGGCTTGATCGGCAGCTGAAGTTAAATAGTTGAGAAGACCATGTTGATAAAAATGGAAGGGTTCACACAAATTGAGGAGAAAAGGAGAGAATTCATTGTTGAGGGAGAAATCCAGCCTGTCGCAGGCCCATGAGGGGAGTCAAACTTGGAAAATTTCACCAATTCAATAAATGGGGCTCAAAGCATACAGCAGCACAATCAAATCTAGAAATTTCTGAAGTAGAACTGGCATTTTAAAGGTGTATATTGATCATCATAGGCATGCCACAAAAGTCTTGTAAAATTTACATAGGTAACATGCACATACACAGCATGATCCATTTCATTAGGTGCAATTGCCAGCATGCCAAAGCAGAGCCATACCAATGGCTTTCTCCCTATACTAATACAAATTGTTAAATACCATTAGACCATTTCTGAATTCCACACAAGCAAGATGTCCACTTATTATAAACCCACAAGTAATTGACCGGAAGAACTTCAAACACACTTCCATTCCCCTTCCTCCCCAACACATACAGAGGGAGAGCACCATTTTGCCGAAAAAGCAGGAACAAATTCTATGGTAGACTATTTGTGCAAACCTGCAACATGAATACAAGCAATGAACATTATGAATGACAGAGTTACAACAATATTGAACATACATTCTTAAAACAAATCATATATCACGGTACCGTTATTTGATAAGAGCTGCTTTTGTGCCTCCATGTTGCAACGGTTGATATAAACCAGTGTCCATTCACCCTAGTGACAGGATCTATAGAAGCTTGTTCTCATTACTCTCAAATTTCTAAAAGTTATCTTTTGCTTAAGTTTTCTGGTTGAATTTCATCGTATCTCGAACTGTCAAATAGGTTTTGATTTCAACAGTAACATATAATCAGTATCAAGTGAGCAGTAAATATTCTGTAAATATTTTATATTATATTCTTTCCCATTTTTATTAGTTTTTATGTATTAGAGTTTCTATGTTTCCTAGGTTTCTATATTTCTTAGAGTTGACTTTCCATATTTATGTTATAGCTTCTCTATAAATTATAGGCTTGTAATTCATATTGTTTTAAGTTGGAATAAGATTGCATAACTGCTACGGTTTTTCTCCCTACGAATCTTTCATGTTATCAGAGCCCTAGACTGCTGCCTCTCTCTCTCTCTTGCTTTTGCCGCCGCTGCTCTCTCTACCCTCCGCAACCTTTGCTATTGTCGATACTACTGCAGCTAGTATCGCTGCCTTCACTGCTGCCTATCGCCTCTACCTTTGCTCCTTTCGCTTCTGCTGTCTCCCTCTCTCTCTTGGCCATTGATACTGCCACTGTCTCGCTGTTGTTGCTGTCTCTCTCTCTTTTAATCACTGTCTCTGCTGCTGCCGCTGATGTTGCAACTCTCTCTTTCCCTCTACCACTGTCGTCGCACCTTCTCTCTCTGCCTATTGTTTTGTATTCTTTCATTTGGAATTTCTGTTTCAATTGATTAAGAATAGCCAACGAGAAAATTCAGACAACTAGCATCCGAGAATTGAAAACTATCTTTAAGAGAAGAACAATCTCTTATTCAAAGTGTATTCATTATGATTACAAACCTATAATTTATAGAGAAGCTATTACAAAATTATGAAAAGTCAACTCTACAAAATATAGAAACCTAGGAAACATAGAAACTCTTAATACATGGAAACTAATAAATTATGGAAAGTCAACTCTACAAAATAATACTAAATATTATGTACAGCTCACATGCCCCCTCAAACTCATGATGCAAGCGCAGAGAGCATCGGGAGTTTCTCAAGCAAGAAACGAAACCGAGAAGATGTGAGAGTCTTAGTAAAGAAATCGGCCAGTTGGAGAGCGGAGGAAACATGAAAAAGCTTAATAGTCTCGGCTTGAACATGCTGACGGATAAAATGACAGTCGATCTCAATATGTTTGGTACGCTCATGAAAGACTGTGTTGTGGGCAATCTGAATGGCACTCTATCTATCACAATAAAGAGGGGTAGAAGGAGAGACAAAGACACCCAAGTCAGAAAGCAACCATCAAAGCCATATCACCTCAACGATGACCTGAGCCATAGCACAATATTCAGCCTCAGCAGTAGAACGAGCAACCACAGTCTGCTTCTTACTCTTCCAGGAGATAAGAGAATCACCGAGAAAGACACAACAGCTAGAAGTGGATTTGCGATCATTAACATCACCAGCCCAATCAGAATCAGCATAAGCCCTCAACTCAAGTGTAGAAGAAGACGATAAATGCAAACTCTGAAAGATAGTGCCACGGATATAGCTAAGAACGCGCATGAGAGCACCCCAATGAGTAGAGCGAGGAGCAGAAACAAACTGACTCAGAATATGAACTACATAAGCAATGTCAGGTTGAGTCACAGTGAGGTAGACTAAACTACCAACAATTGCTTTATAAGGGGTAGGCTCATCCAAAAGCACACCATCAGAAATAGAGAATTTGGCATTCAACTCCATACGAGTATCCACAAACTTAAAATCAGCCAATTGAGCCCGATGAATTAACTCATTAGCTTACTTAGCCTGAGAGAGCAAATAACCAGAAGGAGAGGATGCAACTTCAATGCCCAAAAAATAACGAAGGGGTCCTAAGTCTTTCAACTCAAATTCAGCAAAAAGATGACGTTTAACTGCATCGATAGCAGAAATATCAGAACCAGTAATAATCATATCATCCACATATAGAAGAATAATAACCAGACCAGTAGAAGTACGGCGAATAAACAAGGCAGAATCATAAGTACTCGGAGTGAAGCCGATTTGAGAGATAGTGATATGAAAATAATCATACCAAGCACGCGAAGACTGCTTAAGACCATATAGAGCTTGACAAAGACGACACACCAGTCCTGATGTATGAGGAAGACCAGGGGGAGGACGCATATACACTTCCTCAGACAAGAACCCATTAAGAAAAACATTTTTCACATCAAGCTTAAAAAGAGACTAATGATGAACAGCGGCCACATAAATCAGAGTACGAACAGTAGTCATCTTGGCAACAGGGGCAAAGGTTTCCTCATAGTCAACACCATACTCTTGAGAAAAACCTTTGGCAACTAACCGAGCTTTATATCTCTCTAAAGAGCCATCAGAATTCGTCTTGACCTTATACACCCATTTACATTCAACAAGATTCTTATCTGCAGGTAACGGAACCAAATCCCAAGTACCAGTCTTATGTAGAGCATCCAATTCAGTTTACATAACATCAATCCAATTAGGATCAGAATAGGCTTCCTTATAGGATCGAGGCTCAAAATAAGAATGTACAGAAGTGAGAAAACTCCGAAAAGAGAGAGAATAACAAGTATTAGAAAAACCAAGTCTTATCGGAGGGCGACGAAAGCGGGAGGACCGGCGTGTTGGCGGATCATCAGTATCCAAGTCAGCAGTTGGTAGAACATCAGAAAGGGCGTTGAACGAGAGAGGAGGAGAAGAAGTCCGGCGAGAATAAACTAATGGAAAAGAAGGAAAGTCAGAATGGGAAACATTAGATGAAACAAGAGGGACAGTAGAAGAATCCAAATCAGAAATATACTCATCTGGAGGGACAGAGGAAGGAAAGGGATCAATAGAGATAAGATCTTCTTTACTAATAGGAATTATGCGAGGAGGAATAGAAAAGAAAGGAACACGTTCAAAAAATGCAACATGACAAGAGACATACAATTTTTTAGAAAGGGGATCATAGCAACGGAAACCTTTCTGAAAGGAACTATAGCCTAAGAAGACACATAAGACAGAACGAGCACTAAGTTTAGTACGAGCTCGTTTAGGAAGAAGAACAAAGCAGTACATCCAAACACCCTAAGAAGAAAATAATTTGGAGGTTGACAAAAGAGTTTTTCATAGGGACACAAACCAGAAAGAAGAGGTGTAGGTATACGATTAATGAGATAGATAGAAGTGAGAACAACTTCACCCCAGAAGACAGAGGGAACAGAAGAAGAAATAAGAAGAGAACGAGTGGTGTCAAGAATGTGGAAATGTTTCCGCTCAGCAACACCATTTTGTGCAGGAGTATCAGCACAAGAATGCTGATGAGAAATGCCCATGTTAGGAAGAAAATCAGTAAATTCTGTTAAAAAATATTCACCCCCCAAGTCAGAACGAAGAACTTTAATAGTCGTGGAAAATTGGTTTTGAATCATAGAGTGAAATTCTTTAAAAATGCGAAAGAAATCAGATTTATGAGACATGAGATAAACCCAACAGAACTTACTATAATCATCAATAAAGGAAATGTAATAAGAAGAACCACCCTTAGTAGTTACCGGGGAAGGACCCTACACATCAGTATGAACAAGTGCAAATGGTGAATCAGAAATAGACAGACTTTTATGAAATGGCAAAGCCTTCATTTTTGCAAGTTTACACTCACTACAATCTCGAATATTATCAATAGGGACTTTGCCTAAATGGCCAGACTTAACAAGACTCTCTAAGCGAGCACTAGACACATGGCCTAACCTAGCATGCCATAGATAAAAGGAGAGGACTTATTTGTAAGAGAAAATGAAGAAAAAGCAGAAGAAAAATTGGACTCGGGAATTTGAAGAGTATCCACCACATATAAGTCACCATTTCTATGCCCTGTCCCAATCTGCTTCTTGGATACCCGATCATGTACAACACAAGTCAAAGAAGAAAAGATAACATCAAAACTAGAATCAGATAACTAACTTGTAGAAAGCAAACTGACTGACAATCGAGGAACAAAAAACACATTAGGAATAAAGAGAGATGAGCTAGAGGAATGAAGGACAGAGCCTATATATTTAACATTCATGTGAGATCCATTTGCAGTAGCTATGGTAATAGAGTGTACAACACAAGTCAAAGAAGAATAGATAACATCAAAACCAGAATCAAATAACTGACTTGTAGAAAGCAAACTGACTGACAATTGAGGAACAAAAAACACATTAGGAATAGAGAGAGATGAGCTAGAGGAAGAAAGGACAGAGCCTATATATTTAACATTCATGTGAGATCCATTTGCAGTAGCTATGGTAATAGGAGAAGATGGAGATACACAATTTTTAAGAAGAGACAAGTTTGAAGTCATATGATGAGAGGCACTAGAATAAAAAATCCAAGTGGTAAAAGAAATACCTGAAGAATCAAAATTACTCAAACCTGAGTGCAGAGTGGACATAGTAGAAGCCTGAGACTGAGATTGGGATGTTAGCCAAGTCTGAAATTGCTCAAACATAGTTGTCATAGGGAAAGGTGGCACTGTGCTCACAACGGATGGGGTAGCAATATCAGAGCGGGGACGAGGCTGAACCATAGGTGCCCATGGTATAATAAGCGTATGACAAGTATTCTTCCAATGTTCATTTTGATGACAAAAGTTATATTCATTCGCTTGAATTTTCTCATCGGCCATACTTAGTCGTACAAAGGTCACAGATCAAAGAAAAAGCCTGATATTTGTTGTGAGAGAAGTTGAAATCCTAACAGAAACTCATTTACAGAAACCGGCAGGGAACAAGAGAGAAATAATCCAGAAATAACCAATAAAAAAGAGAGTCCGTGAGAGCGAAAACCACCAGCAGATAAACCAGAAATAACCTAGAAATAACCCAATAAAAGAGTGCCAAAAGGGGAGAAATAAACCATAAAACAGAGGCCAATAGAGGGAGAAATTCAAAAAATAATGCAAATCAAGCTTAACTAAGAGGCAAAAGAGGGAAAAAAAAATAAAAATAAAAAATACTGTAGCGGGTACTGTAGCTGTACTGTAGCGGTACTGTAGCGGGTACTGTAGCAGTGCAACAAAGAGAGAGAGAAGAAGGCAGCAACAACAAAGGGAAGAAGCAATAGCCTTAGGGCTCTATTACCATGAAAACTATCTTTAAGAGAAGAACAATCTCTTATTCAAAGTGTATTCAATATGATTACAAACCTAGAATTTATAGAGAAGTTATTACAAAATTATGGAAAATCAACTTTATAAAATATAGAAACCTAGGAAACATAGAAACTCTTAATACATGGAAACTAATAAATTATGGAAAGTCAACTCTACAAAATAATACTAAATATTATGTCCAGCTCACAAGAATAACTACTCCTACTAGGCCTAAGTTATGGAAAACTTTCTTATTGGTCGTGGACGATGGGGGTACATTGACAAGACTAGTCCAAAACTTATGGATCCTAATGCTGACGGATATGCTTCGAATCTAGCCAAATGGAAGATGAAAAATGCTCAGGTTCTTACTTGGCTTCACAATTCGGTGGAACTAAGTATTGGTCAAAAAATTTCGAAGTTAGATTCTGCTAATTTTGTTTGGGAATATCTTAAAGACCTTTATCTGGAATCCAACTATGTTCAGGAATATGAAATAGAATGTCATATTTGGACTGCCAAATAGGGTGAGAAATCGATTCAAGCATTTTACACTGAGATGACTAGCTTTTGGGATTAGTTGGCCCTCATGGATCCGCCTGACTTGCTAAGTATGGATAGCTATCTCCAAAAGAGGGATTATCAGAGCCTCACTCAATTTTTGATGGCTCTTCGGGAACAGTTCGAACCCCTTCGAGGGTCTATTATGCATTAGGTACCTATCCATTCCCTTACTGCGACAGTTCGAGAGCTCATTGCTGAGAAAACTCGTCTCAAATTGCGCCAACCTAGTTCTTCTAATGCTTATGTGTTTGTTGCTGCATCACGAGCGTCGTTACTATATACACCACTTGGTCCTATCATCAAGGTCACTGGCAAACCAAAACCTCGTGTTACTATTGATGAATGCAGTTTTTGTCACCAAAGAGGGCATTGGAAAAATGCTTGCCCTAAAGTAGTTGCTCCGTGCCCATCTCCAGTTCAGACGCGTCCTCAAGCTGCTCTTGTTGCTCTACCCATTGTTAGCCCAGCATCATCCATGTTTGACCAATTTCAGCAGTTTTAGGATTGGCTCGCATCTCAATCTCAGTCACAGGTTTCTGCTATGTCCACTCTACACTCAGGTTTGAGTAATTTTAATTCTTCAGGTATTTCTTCTACCACTTGGATATTTGATTCTAGTGCCTCTCATCATATGACTCCAAACCTTTCTCTTCTTAAAAATTGTATCTCTCCATCTTCACCTATTACCATAGCCACTGCAAATGGATCTCACATGAATGTTAAATATATAGGCTATGTCCTTCCTTGCTTTAGCTCATCTCTCTCTATTCCTAATGTGTTCTTTGTTCCTCAATTGTCAGTTAGTTTGCTTTCTATAAGTCAGTTATCTGATTCTAGTTTTGATGTTATCTTTTCTTCTTAGACTAATGTTGTGCAGGATCGGGTATCCAAGAAGCAGATTGGGACAGGGCATAGAAATGGTGACTTATATGTGGTGGATAATCTTCAGATTCCCGAGTCCAATTTTTCTTCAACTTTATCTTCATTTTTTCTTACAAATAAGTCCTCTCCTTTTTATCTATGACATGCTAGCTTAGGTTATGTGTCTAGTGATTGCTTAAAAAGTCTTGTTACGTCTGATCATTTAGGCAAAGTCCCTATTGATGATATTCGAGATTGTAGTGAGTGTAAACTTGCAAAAAAATGAAGGCCCTGTCATTTAATAAAAGTATGTCTATTTCTGATTCACCATTTGCATTTGCACTTGTTCATACTGATGTGTGGGGTCATTCCCAAGTTATTACTAAGGGTGGTTCTTCTTATTATGTTTCCTTTATTGATGATTGTAGTAAATTCTATTGGGTTTATCTCATGTCTCATAAATCTGATTTCTTTCACATTTTTAGAGAATTTCACTTTATGATTCAAACCCAATTTTCCATGACTATTAAAGTTCTTCGTTTTGACTTGGGGGGTGAATATTTTTTAATAGAATTTACTAATTTTCTTCTTAACATAGGCATTTCTCATTAGTCTTCTTGTGCTAATACTCCTACACAAAATGGTGTTGCTGAGCGGAAACATCACTACATTCTTGACACCGCTCGTTCTCTTCTCATTTCCTCTTATGTTCCCTCTGTCTTCTGGGATGAAGCTGTCCTCACTGCTGTCTATGTTATTAATCATATATGTACTCCTCTTATTTCTGGTTTGTCTCCCTATGAAAAACTCTTTTGTCAACATCCAAATTATTCTCTTCTTAGGGTGTTTGGATGTACTTACTTTGTTTTTCTTCCTAAACGAGCTCGTACTAAACTTAGTGCTCGTTTTGTCTTATGTGTCTTCTTAGGCTATAATTCCTTTCAGAAAGGTTTTCATTACTATAATCCCCTTTCTAAAAAAATGTATGTCTTTTGTGATGTTGCCTTTTTTGAACGTGTTCCTTTCTTTTCCATTCCCCACCGCATAATTCCTATTAGTAAAGAAGATCTTGTCTCTATTGATCCCTTTTCTTCCTCTGTTCCTCCAGATGAGTATATCTCTGATTTGGATTCTTCTACTGTTCCCCCTATTTCGTCTAATGCTTCCCATTCTGACTTTCCTTCTTTTCCCTTAGTTTATTCTCGTCGGGCTTCTTCTCCTCCTTATCTCTCTTTAGACTCCCCTTCTGATGTTCTACCAACTGCTGACTTGGATACTGATGATCGCCAACGCGCCGGTCCACCCGCTTTCGTCGCCCTACGGTGAGACTTGGTTTTTCTAATACTTGTTATTCTCTCTCTTTTCGGAGTTTTCTTATTTCTGTACATTCTTATTTTGAGCCTCAATCCTATAAGGAAGCCTGTTCTGATCCTAATTGGATTGATGCTATGCAAACTAAATTGGATGCTTTATATAAGACTGATACTTGGGATTTGGTTTTGTTACTTGCAGATAAGAATCTTGTTGGGTGCAAATGGGTGTATAAGGTCAAGAAAAATTCCTCCGGCTCTTTAGAGAGATATAAAACTCAGTTAGTTGCCAAAGGTTTTTCTCAAGAGTATGGTGTTGACTATCCTTTGCCCCTGTTGCCAAGATGACTAATGTTCGTACTTTGATTTCTGTAGCCGTTGTTCGTCATTGGCCTCTTTCTCAGCTTGATATGTGAAAAATGCTTTTCTTAATGGGTTCTTGTCTGAGGAAGTGTATATGCGTCCTCCCCCTCGTTTTCCTCGTTCATCAGGTCTGGTGTGTCATCTTCGTCGAGCTCTATATGGTTTCAAGCAGTCTCCGCGTGCTTGGTATGATCGTTTTCAGACCACTATCTCTCAAATTGGCTTCACTCCAAGTACTTATGATTCTGCCTTGTTTATTCGTCATACTTCTACTGGTCTGGTTGATTCTTCTGTATGTGGATGATATGATCATTACTGGTTCTGATATTTCTGTTATCGATGAGGTTAAACGTCATCTTTTTGCTGAATTTGAGATAAAAGACTTAGGGCCCTGCATTATTTTTTGGGCATTGAAGTTGCATCCTCTCATTCTGGCTATTTGCTCTCTCAAGCTAAGTATGCTAATGAGTTGATTCATCGGGCTAAATTGATTGATTCTAAGTTTGTGGATACTCCTATGGAGTTGAATGCCAAATTCTCTACTTCTGATGGTATGCTTTTGGATGATCCTGCATCTTATAGGGAGCTCGTTGGTAGTATAGTCTACCTCACTATGACTCGATCTGACATTGCTTATACAGTTCATATTCTCAGTCAGTTTGTTTCTGCTCCTTATTCTACTTATTGGGGTGCTCTCATGCTCATTCTTCGCTATATCCGTGGCATTATCTTTCATAGTTTGCACTTATCGTCTTATTCTACACTTGAATTGATGGCTTATGCTCATTCTGATTGCGTTAGTGATGTTAATGATCGCAAATCCACTTCTGGCTTCTGTGTCTTTCTCGGTAATTCTCTTATCTCTTGGAAAAGCAAGAAGCAAACTGTGGTTGCTCGTTCTACTGCTGAGGCTAAATATTGTGCTATGGCTCGGGCCACCGCCGAGGTGATATGGCTTTGATGGTTGCTCTCTAACTTGAGCGTCTCTGTCTCTCCTTCTACCCCTCTCTATTGTGATAGCCAGAATGCCATTCAGATTGCCCATAACACAATCTTTCATGAACGTACCAAACATATTGAGATCGACTGTCATTTTATCCATCAGCATGTTCAAGTTGGGACTATTCAACTTTTCCATGTTTCATCAGTTCTCTAGCTGATCGATTTCTTTACTAAGACTCACACATCTGCTAGGTTTCGTTCCTTACTTGACAAACTCTCGATGCTTTTTGCACTTGCATCATGAGTGGGGGGGGGGAGCTGTAAGTATTCTGTAAATATTTTATATTATATTCTTTCCTATTTTATTAGTTTCCATGTATTAGAGTTTCTATGTTTTCTAGGTTTCTATATTTCTTAGAGTTGACTTTCGATATTTATGTTATAGCTTCTATATAAATTATAGGCTCCTGGCATGTCTCAGCAAACACATCTTACTACATAACCATATGAAAACCAAACAACACAACTTGTGACACAGTGACCAGAGAATCCTCAAGGCGAGGAATCAAAGTTGATGCTCTCAACACTTCCAGAAAATGAAAGTGTTTGTAGTTAATGATAATAAAAGGCTTTGTCTTGTCATACAACCTGGGATGCCCATCTCCTTTATAACAGCAATTTTTTTTTTTTCAAAACTGTGGATACATAGTAGCAAACAGCCCCACACTTCTGTGGAGTTGAAAAAATCAAATGCATTTATGGGTTTGGAAACCAAATTTAAAGAAACCCATAGAAATTAGTAACAAACATTTAGATAAGGGTCATTTTGTTGCAGGAGTTCACCTGGTAAACATTCTCAAAACCTGCTCCTTTTGACTTAATATATGCCGATGCCATCTCACACCTTGTTCCTCCAGTACAATACCTGTAACATAAATCAATAAATGAAAATATGAGCCATAAAAATCATGTCGTGTGTGTTTCACAAGATTTTCAACTAAATAGTTCAAGATAAGTTTCACCTATTGGGCGCCAAATAATTATAGGAGGGGCAATGAAAGGAAAACGAGGTGTACAAGGAGGAGTAATTTTCTTCGAAGAGAGTGTGTTAAATGAGGCCAATGTATGAAATTACAGTTCTAAGTGAGGTGTATGCATAATGACTGATTAAGTAACTTTCCATTTAGGCCATAAGAAATTTATAAAAGCGAATACCCTGACATGCTTACAATAAAAAGCACAGAATGCATGACATCTACACATTACTGAACCCCTCCCTCAAGTTGCTATCAACTCCTAGACTCCTTAAAAAAATTAGATTATTAATTTAATAATGTATGAGCTAGTCACTAGAATCACACCAAATTATATCTAACAAAATAAGTAAATCAAGATACTTTGCATCCACAAGTGATGATAAGATACTTGAAGCTTCGTAAATTGTGATAGGTCAGATTCATTTATGGAGCAAGATGCAGTACTTACATGAGGATACAATTTCCTTGCAATTGCTCGGAGATATTATCTATCCACGAGGGTAAATCGCTATACTGCCTGATTTTCTGATCCAAAGTTTCCACATTTGGAGTGTTGAACTTTCCAATTCTTGTCTCGTATAAATTTCTTGCATCCAACAGAACAAGCTTTTTTTATGGTAACTTGGACTCTCTTTTTCCAAAGGTTGCCCTGGGAGACATAGCAAGAATCAGCAGTCTAACAAATGTAATTTTGAATCATTTACTTTAATGTTGAAAAACCCCCCCCCCCACCCCCCCCCCCCCCCTCAAAAACTAAAAAAAAAAACCAAACACACAGAATAAATAAATAAATAAAACTCAGAAAAACTGGTACCTTGATTAAAAAAAAAAACAAAAAAACAAGACAAAACAAAACGTCACAATGAATAAGAAAAAAATTGAGAGGTAAAAAGATAACAAACCAGCATTCTGAAGGACGGAATGGAACTCAACGGCAGAGAGATGCCTCCCAGCATTCAAAATTTCTGGTGATTTCAACAGAGGATGAGAACTAAAAGTAACCAATTCCTGAGTACAAGATGAAAACTAGACTATTAATATGACAGGAAGTGCCATCCCAGAATATTGTGGACTCAAAAAGGCCAAGTCCTCCCCACCCAAAATTCGGCTTGTACAATGCTCTTCACAAAGCAAAGAAATGTGCTATAGAATTGAATTTTACTTGAACTAACAAAGCTATAATTATAATATAAAAAGAGTGTATTGTGAAAACCTTGACAACCCGAATTGAAAGAGAAGTGAATCCAATTTCTTTTGCAAACTTGTCATTCAATGGGTTATGGCAAGTCGAAAGCTTGAAGTCAGTTCCTTCAAATAAACTATTCAACTTGACTGCATCAATATGTTTCTGCAACGATGCTAACTTCCCACCGACCTAATCAAACCAACAAACTCTAAACAATAAAACACAAAAACTACACAATATACACTAGGAAATATTACTATTCATCAACTAAAAAAATACTCATAAGCGATCATGTTGAAACTTGAAACTCAAAGCTATTGCAGATTACTTCTAGTGCATTGCTTCTACAACCTTAAACACAAACAAAATTTCATAAAAAGTAAAAAAATTAATAATAGGAGTCATTGAAGAGGCCAAACAATCTGAAAAGTCCAATTAGCTGCATTGCAAATACAATCATGATAAGGTTATTATAGGCCTCCTACCATGATGTGAAATGTTGATGTTCACCGTACATATGCATGAAACTGACCAAACAACTGATACAGTCTTCAAACAACAACAGCAGCAACAACAACAACACTCAGTTTGGTTGCTGACAAAATGTAGGAAAATTAAAGAAATCAAAAGCTTACAGCGTAAATTTTACATTATTTAGGACTAAGAAAAAAAAAATAGTGACCTGTGCCTAATACGACTATTTGGCGTAGTTGAGGTGAGTTTCTCACTTCTAAAAGACAAAAACAATAGAAAACATTCAAATGAAAGATTCAAATTTTTCTACATTTTCTCGGCTACCAAACAAAGGGTAGATGAAAAATGGCGGACCCGATGGGGTGACACTATCACTCCTAAGAAACGAAAACAACAAGAAACATAAAGACTTCAAACTTTTAGATATTTTTCCTCTTCGTTTCATACGTTTTCTCAGCAGCCAAACAGAATCAGAGAAATGGAGGAGAAAACACTTCTACTATAATCAGTTACCAATAAAATACATTAAACTATTAAAAAAAATTAAGACAGTCTCTATTTTATTGTTGAGAAAATGCAGGAAAAACATCGAATTTTAAAGCTTGAACATTTCTGATATCCTGAATCTAACACAACTAGTTTGGTCTTTTCACTTAAAAGAAAAAACAAACAACAGAAAATATAGACTTAAAAATTTTGTTTTTTCATTTCTTTCCCAACATTTTCTCAGCAACCAAATAGAGAGTGAAGAGAAAATAAGGAGAAATAAATAAGCTTACAGTGACGTTGACGCCATGGGGAGCAAGTCGGACTCGGCCCAGAAGGCCGAGTGAGTTGCAGTTGGAATCGTAGAAGGTGAAGAGTGCATTGAGGACAGGTATAGGGGTGTACCTGTAGTACAAAACAACGCCGTACTGTTCTTGTTCTTCGTTGTTGATTGCCATTGCTGAGAATGCTTCTCTACAGTTAAAGAGTTTTGTATTTACAGGGAAGGAACGAGAAGCCCTAACTCTCCCCTAGTTTGAGGGACTAGACCTATCTACCTAAGGTACTCACTTGAAGGAGCATGAGGTGGCAATACTTACACTCTGGGCTCTTGCTAAGCATGATTATGCTAGGCCTTAGAAGTTGATTGGTACAAGGAAAACAGTTCGCAAAAATCTTTATGGAACTATCAACCCATTTGAACACCTTGCATAAATTCCAACAAAGCAGAATCAAACTTGAACTGCCTTGCTTTGGCCAGTCTCTCATATAGTTTACACAATTTGTAGTGACTGTGATCCTTAATATCAAACTGAGAATAACCAGTACAAAAGGAATTTCCAACATAAAATAGAAAAAGAAACGCTATTGAGCTTGCAAATATGCTCTTATTCTTAAACCAAAAAGCCTTTATATAAATCTGCTACCAAGTGGTCAACTGTAATGCCAGTTGCTCACCAGAACTCATCTCAAAGGCTCTAAAGGTGATAAGCTGAGAGGTAATGGCAAAACCAATTCACTCCCCTCTTAATGGCAAAATTACTAACAGATTAGTACCATTGAGTCATCTTTATTGCAAGCTGCTGATTTCTCAAGTCAGCTTCACAATTTTCAGGCCAACAAGAGGAGTACTGTCAAAACCAATTTGCTTGCACAACCTAATCCGCTACCAATAATCCAAGCATGAACAAGAACCCTGCTTGAAGTGGTGAAAGCGATGCCTATCCCTCACCACAATTTCACGATCAAAAGCTTTGGAGATGAGCTTTGCTGCCTCATGGCAATCAGTACATATTCGCAGATTTTTCATTATCCTAATTGGTGTAGGTGGACTAATAGTAATAAGCCCAAAGGCAATCGCAAGCCTCTCACTGTGTCTAAATAGAGCAGTTTCCTTCTCTTCTTCGTCAATGTCAAGCAAAACCTCTTTTGTGTGGGGGGCGTACCCTTCCATCTTCAATCTCTTGGTCATTTCACTTAACATTTCCTCAATCTCATTTATCCGAGGGTGAGTCTGATCTCCTGCCAGGAATTCATGAACAACTCCATCGGCTTCAATCAAGCTACAACCTGGGACTTTAACCACTCCCTGTTGCATCATCATCCCTCTAATCTCCAGAACATCATCCCAACTACCCTTCGAAGCATATATATTGGATAATAACACATGGAACCCGTCATGGTCAGGCTGAAGCTCAATGAGCTTCCTCCCTACCCTCTCCCCCATCTCATTGTTGCCGTGTTTCTTACAAGCCCCGAGCAAGGCACCCCAGGTAGTAACATCCGGTGCCATCGGCATATTTTGAACAAGTACCTCTGCTTCTTTCAGGAAACCAGCACGTCCAAGAAGATCAACCAAGCAACCATAATGCTTAACATTGGGTTCTATGTTGTGTTCTTTAATCATGGAATCAAAGTGGCGGCGCCCCTCATCTACTAAGCCCATGTGCCGACAAGCACCAAGAACTCCCATAAAGGTTATCTCATTAGGCACTACACCACATTTCTTCATCTCCAAAAACATATCAAGTGACCTTTCAACCAACCCATTCATAGCCAATCCAACAATAAGAGCATTCCAAGAAGAAACCCGCTTTTCCTCCATCCCATAAAAGACCTCCAGGGCATTATCCACACAACCACATTTCATGTACATGTCTACAAGGGTTGTTCCAAGAATGGAATTAACCTTTAAGCCATTCTTCCTTATGTAAACATGAACCCATTTGCCTTGGTCAAGGGCAGCCAAATGGGTGCAAGCTGAGATGACACTCACCAAAGTAGTCTCATCGGGACTAATTCCTTCAAGCTGCATCTCCTGGAATAATGATAAAGTCTCTGAGAACCGGTTGTGTTGGGCATAACCTGATATCATTGTACTCCACGACACAATATCCTTCACAGGCATGGAATTAAATAACACCCTGGCAATTTCAACTGACCCGCATTTCAAGTATCCTGATATCATAGAGTTCCAAGATATCTGGTCCAAGTGGTAGCCTGCATTGAACAGTTTTTGCGCAACCATTATTTCTCCACAACTCGAATACATGTGAATCAAAGCATTGTGGAGGTTAACATAAGATTCAATTCCAATTCTTACAATTAAGCCATGGATCAATTTCCCTGTCATAACAATTGACAAGTGTGCACATGCAGAAAGGACACTAACTATCACAACCTCATCCACCGTGATTCCATTAGCATTCATTTGCACAAATGCAAGCAAAGCCTCATCATACATCTCATTTTGCTCATAGCAGGATATCAATGCACTCCATGAAACCATGTCTTTTTCAGGCATTTCACTTATAAATAATTGACGAGCCTCAAGCACCCGACCCATCCTACCAAACAACACAATCATAGAATTTGAAGCAATTATGTTCCTTTCTGGCATTCGATTAAATATCACCTTTGCTTCCTCCACATTCCCCATCTGAACATACCCTGCCAAAATCGAATTCCATGAAACTGAATCCAAAACAGGACTTTCATCAAACAGCTTTCGAGCATCATTTATACTCCCACAAACGGCATACATGTTAATTAATGTGTTCTGAACATAAACATCTGAATCAAACCCTATCTTCAAAACATGACTATGAATCTCTTTCCCTTCCAATTCCACGCACCGCATAGTGCTAGCTTGAACTAAAATCGGGTACGTATAATTATCAGGACCCACATTATTTTCCAACATCAATTTGTATAAACCTATAGCTTTTTTAGGAGAGTTCCTCTGTGTATATGCTCTCATCATGGTGTTCCATGAGAACCCATTCGAGTTCTCAAAGTGATTAAAGATTTGAAAAGAGTAATCAATATGAATGAAGGGTGAATCAATGGAGAACTTGAGAACTCTGCTTGCAGCAAATGTGTCTTTGATGAAACCAGTGAGGATCATCTGAGAGAGAATTTGGTTGAACTCCTTGAGATTTTGGCATTGCTGCAAGTGGGTCTCTAAGATTGATAGATTTATGGTTGATTTGAAGATGGGTCTATTGTTTAAAGACGATTTAATGGCTGAAGACAGACCCACTTTTGCCAAATTCATATATATTGTGTGTGAGAGAGATGGTAAGAAGGCAGTGAGCAGTCAGCTCTGTTAACACAGCGTGGTTTGGTTACTGATTCAAAATCAAGTTAGGGGAAAAGCGTCCGTTTTTATATACTGCCGGTGCAAATGATTTCACTGCACCATGAGTGAAACTTGTTTGCCAATTGCCGTGTCTCAACTTTGCGACTCATTTTGTTTGATTTTTATTACAGAGTACCAAAAATGTCAGTTAAATTTCATTCAAACTTTACTTTTCTCTACCTTCCAAGTAATTTTGATAAAAATCAAGTGGTTAAAAATAGAGTAAAGGCCCGTTTGTATAGCTTTTCCCAAAATCATATTTGGAGCTTAAAATATTATTTAATTTAAAAAATGATATTATCATTATTAGATGACTTGAAAGATAAAAGATGATTGGCAAAGTTTTTATACTAAAAGTAATTGTGGCAAAAATTAGAAGAGCCAAAGTTTTACCACAATCACTTTAATATGGAGATTTTGATATGTGAATATATGATTTGAACAATATTCTAACGATATATGTAAAGAGATAGTTCTCTAAATGTGATTTTAGAAAAAGTTAACACAAATGGGCCCTAAATTATAGAAAGGAAAATGCTATGCATCGCTACAAGTTATCACTACAACTATAGCTACAAGAGACAAGTGCTGTGAATTTTCAAAACTACCCACGGGTGATTTCTTAAAACTACCATAATTTATCTCTTAGAGCGATACTTGTAGCAATGTATAGCATTACTCTTACAGGAAATATATATATGAAATTTGGTCATATTTTACTTTAGTAACCTTTACTTTAAAATACTTTGAAACAGTCTTAAATATTGACATGCTACACACATTTAATTCTTTCATCAATAGGAAAAACATGATTTTTTTATTATTATTTTTTTTTTTGGGTGTGAATTGGAAGGCATATTAACAAAAGACGGTAAAAGTTATTTAATAACATTTACAGATGATTATTCTAGATATTGTTATTTTTATCTAATGAAAAACAAGAGTGAAGCTTGTGATAAACTTATAATATACTCTGTCTATCAAAGAAGTAGAATATCGTTTTGATAGAAAAATTAAAAGATTTCGAAATGATGGAGGAAAAAAATATGAAATATTAGGTTTTATTACTTAAATTCAATCCTTAGGGATACTACATGAAACTACTCCACCTTATTCACCATCTTCTAATGGAGTAGTCGAACATAAAAATAAAACCCTAATAAACTCAACTAATGCTAACTATGATAGCATATTTAGGACACCTAAGAATCTATGGGGAGAAGCAGTATTAACAACAAATTATATAATGAATAAAGTACTACGTAAATAAACCTTAGTTACTCCTTTATGAATTATAGAGAAATAGAAAACAAAATCTTGATTAGTTAAGAGTTTAGGGGTGTTTAGATTATGTTAATATGACTCCTAAAATTCATCAACTTAGAATTAAAGCAATTAGATGTGTTTTTATTGTGGATATGATTTGAATAATAAAGCCTATAAAATTCTAGATCTTGAAAATAATGTAGTAATTGAATCCTTAGATGTTATTTCAAGAAGATAAATTTCCTTTTAAATCTAAAGATAGTAAGAGTTTAGAAACCGAATCTAAAATTCAAGAATTAGGAGAAAATGAACAAAGTTCCTCACATACTGATGAATTAAATATTAAACCTAAGAGAAGTAACTGTGCTAGAGTTGAAAAATACTTGGGTCCTAATCCTAAAACCTTAAACGAAGCTTTGTCTTCACATGGCTCTGATTTTTGGAAAGGAGCCATAAATGATGAAATGGAATCACTTTTATCTAATAAAACTCCAAAACTCGGAGATTTACCTCCCGATTGTAATATTATAGGATGTAAATGTGTATTAAGAATAAAACTTAAACCCGATAGTATTATAGATAAATATAAAGCAAAATTAGTTGCTAAGGGGTTTAAAAAAAGAGAATATATAAAATTCTTTGATACTTTTCGCCTTTTACTAGAGTTACATCCAAATGATTATTAATAGATATTGCTTCAATACATAATTTGAAAAATCATTAAATGGATGTAAAAACAATATTTTTAAAAGGAGATTTAGAGGACGAAATATATATGGATCAACTTAACGATTTTTATTTTTATTTTTATTTTTTTACGAAGAAATGAAAATAAATTTTGTAAATTAACTAAGCCTTCATATGGTTTAAGACAAGTACGAAAATAATGGCATGAGAAATTTGATGTGTGTATGTTGTTAAATGGATTTAAATCATCTGAAACTGATGAATGTATTTATTATAAATGTTGGAAATTGATGTAAATGCTGAAAATATATCAAAGAAAATAAAATAAAAACACTTATCGATTTAAGCGTGTAGATTAACTGTCCTTAAGAGTAGATCGCGCCCCTCAGAGTAAATCACTCAGTGCACCAGGTTTTCTAGCGGCCTACCGTCTAGGGTACAACAATTGGACTCTCACAAGTGTGCACACACAATATGTGAGTATAAAGAACCAGTGTTATTAAACCCGGACCGGACCGGCCAGTTCAACTGGTTGGACGGGGAACCGGTCCCCTCTTTGGCTGGTTCAACCCACAAAAACCCATTTTTCAAATAACCCGTTCAACCCGACGGTTCAACCTGTCAAACCGGTCAACCCGGTTTTTTTTTTTTTTTTTTTTAAATAATAATAATTTTTAAATTTTTTTTTAAGGTGCTAAAATGACTAAAATAGTCCCAATATTTGTAATGACTGCACATAAATTCAAATATATGAATTGATTGTACAAACATTTTAAAAAAAAATTATATTTTGAATCATTTATAGCTTTTATTCTAATAAATAATTAAATAAATAAATAAATAATATATTTATGACGTCACGGTTCAACCCAGCGGTTGAACCGGTTGACCCTCCTTAACCAGGTAATTTTTCCGGTTCGATGAACGGTCCGATTTTTAAAACACTGTAGAGAACAACCCAAATAGCTCATTTACATAAAAAATTTTGAAATAGAATTTTATAGATTGAGAAAAATAGGAAGAATGATTGAATTTGTACACTTAAAGAGTATATATATGAACTACACCAAAGTAAGTCTACAAGACAAATAACTTGTCTGTTATGAAATTGAAGAGATAATAAACCATTCAATTTTCCATTGTTTTAAAACCCGGACTGTTCATTGAACCGGAAAAGTTACCGGGTTAAGGGTCAATCGGTTCAACCGGTTGAACCGTCGGGTTGAACCGTGACGTCATAAATATATTATTTATTTATTTATTAGAATAAAAGCTGTAAATGATTCAAAATATAATTTTTTTTAAATGTTTGTACAATCAATTCATATATTTGAATTTATGTGCAGTCATCAAAATTGAAAATTGATAATTACTATTGATCAATCTTTATTTTATATATTTTTTAAAATGCAAGATAAGAATATTGTATTATTAAATTAGGTGCTTTGGTTTCTTTTTGTTATTTGGGATTTTTTAAGACTAATTTGTCTTTTTAGCCTTCTTGGCTTTAAGAGATTTTAAAAATATTGGGACTATTTTAGTTATTTTAGCACCTTAAATTTTTTTTTTTTTTTTTTAAAAAGGGTTGACCGGTTGAACCGCCGGGTTGAACGATTTTTTTAAAAAATGGGTTTTGTGGGTTAAACCAATCGGAGAGGGGACCGGTTCCCGGTTCAACCGGTTGAACCGGCCGGTCCGGTCCGGGTTTGATAACAATGCAATTTTCTTATGAAACGGCAAAGAGATGGTTAAAACCATCTAACATAACAGTAATAAAATAATTATAAAAAAAAAAAAAAAACGTCTAACAATTAACACCACAACATTTATTGATGGATTCAACTATTGGCAAGACTTTCATGGCTTAATAAAAGAACAAGCTGAAACGGTTTTAAGCAATAAAGTAAAGAATGTCATAAATAACATAATATTTCCGTTTCAGCTTTCCAAACTTTTTAATACTCTTCAAAGCTAATCGTTTTTCAAATCAATTAAGCACAAAATGATTACAAATTTAAAATCAATTAAGTGCAAGACGGTTACAAATTTAATTCTAATCTTTTCAAATTAAATTGATGAAAACGGTCAAATTATTAATTCATTCAAATTGATTTTTGAAATAAATCAAAATCAAAATTTAAAGAAATAATTCTCTCAAGAAAAGAAAAATCAAATGATTAAAAACTTAATTATAAAAGATTTTGAATTTTGAAATATCTCTTAAATACAACAATCCCCCACATATTTCAAAATACAAAATAAAATAAAGGAGCATGAAAATCCAATTGCAACAGTGATGGTGTTTTTTGGATTATAAACCACACCTAGGATATATAAGTAGTGACCCACATAAATCTAGTGAAATTAAAATTTTCTATAAACCAAAATTTCTTATTGTAGGCCAGTCGACTTACAACCCACAGAGAATTCTTAATATTTGGGTTATTCAAATCTAGGTGGCACGATAAGCCATGCGCCATACCTGGATATTCATGAGTGCTCTAGTGAACCTGCCTAAGTTCTCATAGGAAGCGGCCCCACTTCCACATTCATATAGGTGGATTTATCAAGTGTGCATTGCAATTAAACACACCACCGAAAAAATGCTATGATCTCCATTAAGAATTATAATTCAACCTTAAAATTGCAGTTTGCACTATCTACAGCATAGGAAAGGACTCTCAAATAATAAAAATTGAATGTGCATCACCAAGTCAACTAGTAACTTGTTACTACCCATATGAACTTACTTCCCGGGATCTCCATTCACATAAGTTGGGTTACCATCACTGTTGACCATTTATTATATGCATAAGTCCCATCCTCTAGATGTTTTACTCATTAGTTTTCTACCTAGTGGTTTTGTTAGAGGATCGGCTAAATTCAACTCTGACCTCACAAAATCAAGAGATATAACTCCATTTTCAAACAACTGTCTCATGATGTTATGTCTTAGGCGTATATGCCTACTTTTCCCATTATATGCTTTATTTTTAGCTCTAGCTATAGCAACTTGCCTATCACAGTGTATAGACATGGATGGAACTGGTCTCATCCAAATGAGAATATCTGCTAAGAGGTTTATAAGCCACTTAGCCTCAATACTTGCCTTTTCTAAGGCTATAAACTCGGATTCCATAGTTGATCGAGTTATGGAAGTTTGCTTGGATAATTTCCAAGATACTACACCCCCACCAAGAGTAAAAATATATCCACTTGTAGATTTAGTCTCATCTGAATCAGAGATCTAGCTTGCATCGGTATATCCCTCGAGTACAATAGGATAACCACTATAAAGTAAACGATAATTTATAGTACCTCTCAAGTACCTAAGTATTCTATGTAAAGCAGCCCAGTGATCCTTATTGGGATTATGAGTATATCGACTCAATTTACCAACAGCATAAGCTATATCTGGTCGAGTGCAATTCATCAAATACATAAGACTACCAATAACTTGAGCATATTCAGTTTGAGAAACACTAAGTTCTTTATTTTTCTTTAATTGAGAATTGGCATCATAAGGTGTAGACACAGGTTTACAATCAAATTGATCAAAATTTTTCAAAATTTTCTCTATATAGTGTTCTTGTGAAAGCATAATACCATTAGAAATTTTACTTATTTTAATTACAATAATAACATCTGCTTCACCCATGTCTTTTATATCAAAATTGGAAGCCAAAAACGTTTTAGTTTCATTCACAATTTCTAGGCTAGTTCCCATAATTAACATATCATCAATATACAAAAAAATAATTACACCAATATTATTATTAAATTTACTATAAACACAATTGTCTGAATCATTAATAAAATAACCATTTAATACTAGCACTTTATCAAAATTTTCATGCCACTGTTTAGGTGCATGTTTTAAACCATATAAAGATTTTACTAGTCTACACACTTTATGTTCATTTCCAGGAAATATATAACCTTCATGTTGATCCATATAAATTTCCTCTTCTAAGTCTCCATTTAAAAATGCGGTTTTTACATCCATTTTATGTATTATTAATTTATATATAGAGGCTAAAGCAATTAAAATTCTAATTGATGAAATTCTAGCTGCAGGAGAAAAAGTATCAAAATAATCTATATATTTTCTTTGTTTATATCATTTAACGACCAATCTAGCTTTAAATTTATCAATTGACTCATTGAGTTTTAATTTCTTTTTAAAAATCCACTTGCAACCTATTGTTTTAATGCCAGGAGATAAATCTACTAATTCCCATGTGTGATTAGACATAATTGAATCTAATTCATTTTTAATTGATTCCTTCTAAAAAAGTGAATCATGAGAAGTAATAGCTTCAGTACAAGTTTGGGGGATCTTTACCTACTAGAAAAGTATAAAAATCATCTCCAAAATTTGTTTCTTTTCTAACTCTTTTACTTCTCCTAAGTTCAATTTCTGAAGTTTAATTTGATTCATTTTCTATTTCTTTTTAAGATGTACTAGGGATTTTTTCAATTTTATATTTAAAGGAAAAACATGTTCAAAAAAATTATGCATCCTTAGTTTCTACAATGGTGTTAGGTTCCATAATATTATTTTCACTTTTAATTACTAAGAATCTATATGCGTCACTATTATGAGCATAGCCTATAAACACACAATCAAAAGTTTTAGGTCCAATTTTCCTCTTTTTAGGTTCAGGTAATAAAACTTTTGCTAAACACCCCCACACTTTTAAATATTTTAAATTAGGAACATAACCCTTCCATAATTCATAAGGTGTTTTGACAGTTTTCTTATAAGGAATTCTATTTTGAAAATGACATGCCCATAAAATTGCTCCCCCCACAACTTAAGTGGTGCTTTTGAACTAATTAACATTGCATTCACCTTTTCTTTCAATGTTCTTTTTTTCCTTTCAGCTACTCCATTAGATTCAGGAGAATAAAGTGGAGTTGTTTCATGAATTATGCCATGATCCAAACTAAATTTATTAAATGGATTATATTCATATTCTCCTCCTCTATCAGACCTTAGTCTTTTGATATTTCTATTTAATTGATTTTCCAGTTCTGCTTTATATTTTAAAAACATTTTCATTTCCTCATCTTTTGTTCTAAGTAAATATACTTTGGTATACCTTGAATAGTCATCTACAAAGGTTATATAAAATCTTTTTCCTCCTCTTGTTAAATTATTTTTCAAGTCTCCTAAGTCACTATGAATAAGTCCTAATAATTCACTTTCTCTATGTATTGATTTATGAAAATTTTTAGTTAACTTTGATTCTATGCATACATCACATTTTTTATTTTCATAATTAGATAAGTTATGCAATAAACCAAGTTATTTTATTTTCTTTATATAAGAAAAATTCACATATCCTAATCTACCATACCATATATTAATATAATTAATCAAGTAAATAGAAGAAGATGCATTATTATTAATAACTTTAAGTACATTCAAAATAAAAAGACCTTGATTATAATAGTCCATACCAACAAACACACTATTCTTAGTCATAATAATTTTATGAGATTCCAAAATGACCTTAACCCCAACTATCCAAAGTAAAGAAATTGACACTAAGTTTGAACGAATGTCTGGAACATGAAGCACATCACTTAAGGAAAGGACTTTTTCTGATGTCAGCTTGAGAAGAACCTTCCCTTTGCCAATAATTGGCGTGGGCCTCGAATTGCCCATGAACACATGTTCTTCGCCTTCTCCCATTGGAGTGTAGGAGATAAAAGCACTTCTATTACCACAGATGTGCTTGGTAGCCCCAGAGTCTACCACCCAATCCTTAGTCGTTGCTACCATGTTCACCTCTGACACGACTGCAGCTATAATATCTGCTGTCTCTACCAAATTGGCATTCAGTTTGGCAGTAGGATCAATTTTCTAAACTTATACTAAGGAGCATGATGTCCTGGTTTCCCACAAACAAAACAATAACCCTTTTTCTTGAAAATTGGATTTTGGACCTTATAATTCTGATTAGGTTGATTCCACTTATTATTTTAATAAGACCTAAAATTTTGATTAGGCCTAAAATTTGAATTATGCTTAAAATTTTGTTTATTATTCTTATTATTAGGTCTCTTAGGCTCCCCTTCAATCAGATTAACCTTGGAAGCTAGTTCATTGGCTTTCTCAGTCTTATCACAAACTCTATTTTTTTCTTCAATGTGGATGTGAACAATCACTTCCTCAAGACTCGTGTGTTTTCTTTTATGTTTAAGATTATTTTTATAGTCTTTTCATGATTTAGGCAATTTCTCAATAAGAACACCCGCTAAAAATGATTCTGGAAGGACTATATCCTCCTTTTTCAAGTCATTGATTAGAATGTGATAATCATGGATTTGATATGATACATCTCTATCCTCAGTCATTAGGAAATAGGGAAAATTACTTGTGGCATATTTTTTATTACCGGCATCTTGTAAAACATATTTTTTAACAAGACTATCCCAAATGTCTTTAGCCGATTTATAAGAACAATAAATATCAAAAATTTCATTTGCCAAGGTACGAAGAATAGTACACCTACAAACCTTATTTCCCTTTTCCCAAGATTTTAGTTTTTCAGCATAATTTTCAGAACCTTCTTCAGGCTTAGGGTCTGTTAGAATATGGGTCAAGTTCACCATGTCTAAAGTGTCAAAAACTCTTTCTTGCCAGCGTTTGAAAAAAGTTCCATCAAATGGCTCACTTTTTGAAACTTCAGACAAATTCTTAGCATTGAGCAAAGCAGCATCCACATCCATTTCTACTATTAAGATTGTCGGAAATTGATGTAAATGTTGAAAATATATAAAATAAAATAAACTAAAAACACTTATCGATTGAAGCGTGTAGATTCACTGTCCTTAAGAGTAGATCGCGCCCCTCTGAGTAAATCACTCGGTGCACCAGGTCCTCTAGCAGCCTACCCTTCAGGATACAACAATCGGACTCCCACAAGTGTGCACACACAATATGTAAGTATAGAGAACAACCTAAATAGCTTCTTTACATAAAAAGTTTGAGATAGAATTTATTGAATTATTGAATTTGTACACTTAAAGAGTATATATATGAACTACACCAAAGTAAGTCTACAAGACAAATGACTTGTCTGTTATGAAATTGAAACCATTCAATTTTCTTATGAAATGGCAAAGAGATGGTTAAAACCATTTAACATAACGGTAATAAAATAATAATAATAAAACGTTTAACAATTAACACCACAACATTTATTGCTGGATTCAACTATTGGCAAGCCTTCCATGGCTTAATAAAAGAACCAGCTGAAAAGGTTTTAAGCAATAAAGTAAAGAATGTCATAAATAAAATAATATTTCCATTTCAGCTCTCCAAACTTTTTAATACTTTTCAAAGCTAATTGTTTTTCAAATCAATTACACAAGACGGTTACAAAATTTAATTCTAATCTTTTCAAATTAAATTGATGAAAACAGTCAAATTATTAATTCATTAAATTTATTTTAGAAATAAATTAGAATCAAAGTTTAAAGAAATAATTCTCTCAGTAAAAGAAAAATCAAATGATTAAAAACTTAATTATAAAAGATTTAAATTTTGAAATATCTCTTTTATATATATATATATATACTTGTGATTTTGGGTTCACTTTCACACTGAAATATATAAGTTGGTATATAAAATCACAAATAAATTTTGGGTTTTATTTGTTGTTTGAGATTATTGGGTTTTGTAATTTTATCAATGTGTGATTTTGAGAACAAAATAATACACATTATAGCTAAAAAATTTGATCAAACAAGAACATATAAATTCAAAAGAAAAAAAAATGGAAACAAAGGACATATAAAATGAACAGAACATATAAATTTTATTCCAGCAAACATACGCTCAAACGAAATTCATATTTATCTGCTTCATTCAAATTTTGAATAAAAAAAAACATAAAAAAGGAAGTGAACAACTAGAATCACAAAATATATAGTTTAGTATGTGAAAACACATTTAAAAAAAAAAAAAACACAAATATAATTTGGGTTTTATTTGTTGTTCGAGGTGATTGTGTTGTGTATTTTCTTGAATGTGTGATTTTGAAAGCAAAATCAAATACAATATAGCTTAAGATTTTGATCAAACAAGAACATATGAATTCAAGAACAGAAAATGCAGACAAATGACATATAAAAGGACAAACATAACATATAAATTTCGTTCCAATAAATGTACGCTCAAATGAGATTCATATTTATTTGCTCCATTTAAATTTTGAATAAAAATACATAAAGGAGAATAAAAGAAATAATTGATGTGAATTGAAATAATATATCCAATAAAAAACCTGAACATGAATATATGAGATAATTGAAGAAAGCAATATTTTATCTTCCTAAAATAATTCAAATTTAATTGGTCAGTGGCATTATTGAGGCACGTATCACTAAGTTCTACTTTGACGAGTCAATTTTAACTTGAGAAGTCGAGGGAGAGAGAGAGACAGAGGGAACGTCAGAGGTCAGACATCTCCCGCCAATACTGAATCCATCGCTGTATAAACCCTAAAAGTCTAAAACCCCACAATTTCTCAAGGCAAGAACAATGGCGGAGGTGCATTTTAGGAAGGGAGCAGAGGTTGAAGTTAGCAGCGACGAAGATGGCTTCCGCGGTGCATGGTATGTGGCAACCATCATCAAACCACCATCAAAGAACACTAAGAACAGTAACAAGAACGCTACCAAGGTCTTAATTGAGTACAAAACCCTAATGGCGGACGAGGCGGGGTCAAAACCCTTGCGAGAGACTGTTAATTTGGTGCAGCTTAGGCCTCCGCCGCCGCGAGAGATCGACCGGAGTTTCAAGTTCAACGAGGAGGTCGATGCGTATCACAATGAGGGGTGGTGGGAAGGCGTGGTCACCGAAGTTCTTGATAATTCGCGCTACTCTGTGTTCTTTCGGTCTTCGAAGGAGCAGATTGAGTTCGCACAATCGGATCTTCGGCTTCATCGCGAATGGGATAACGCGAATTGGGTTCCACCTATGGAAGACGTGGTACGCTTTTTGTTTCTGTTATTCGATTCTTTCTCTCGCGCATTTTGTATTGTTGATTAATTTGAATGGCATGTTGTTTAGTTGTTACTTAGGGCTGAATTTTGAATTGGTGATCGAACTCTGTGTGTGTGTGTGTGTGAGAGAGAGAGAGAGAGAGAGAGAGAGATTAATATGAATCCTTGCAGTTGTAGTTTGATCATTTATATTGTTTTGTTCTTTCTTGGGGCTGAATTTGTAATCTTTCTTGGGCCTGAACTCTGTGTGTGTGTGAGAGGCAGAGAGAGTTTACACTAATTCCTTGCAGTTGTAGTTTGATCATTTATAAGGGGAATGCATAAATTTCTCTAGAGAAAATGCTTCATTTGTTATGATTTTCTTTATAGGAAAGCAATTGCAAATGTATCCGAATTGCTGCGGGTAGGGTCCAAAGATTCTTTACAAGAATTTCTGCTATTGGTTGGAGTGTGGTTAAGGGCAGAGTTAAGATTTACTTTAGGAGAGGCAATCTTTTGGTTGGTTGTTAGTGATTTTATCAACTTGTTATTCACCTTGCAATTATGTTGATAACAATTATCAATCAATATTAACTGAATTGATTTTTTAAGTTAGAATTTTATGAGGTGTCTTGCATTTTTATTTATTTATTACTGAACTCTAAGAAGCATTGTATTTGAAAAGGGGAAGATTGTTAGTCTTAGAACCCAGAGGAAAGCCCTTGGCATGCTACTTAACAAACTTATGTGGGAGTTAGGGGCTGCAACCTTGATATATATATATATATTTTGGGGTATTATATACATTTATTTTTCAAGTAGATAGGGATTGATAGTCTTATAAAATTTTATAGAAAGAGTAGAGAGAATGAGCGTTCTTGTACTCTAATCTTTATTGTTAATTGTGGATTTGATCCTTCTCTCTTCCTTGGATGTGAGCAACTTACCAAACCACATAAATTTTGTCTTATGTGTTTTTGATTATTGCGTTTTAATCCCCCCTCCTTTTTCTCAGGGGGAGGGGGGGTTGTTTGTGTTTAAAATTGGGGGCAAAAAAACTCAACTACATAGGAACAATTATTGTTTTTTTTTTTACTTTATTGTGATTTTGTTTGCTGTGTAACATAAAACATATACAAAAACCTATATCAATAACCCGATTCCAGTTATCAATGCACTCTGATAAAATTCAAAATTTCAAACAATAAGTATAAAAATATATAAAAATAAACAGGCTAAAATATTGTTAAAAAAAAAAAAAGGAGATTGGGTAAAAATACTAAAACGAAAATTAAGAGGGAGGCAAAAAAGAGATAAAAAAAATTCAGAAGGTTCAAATTTGAAATCATGAAAAAATTTATATACTAAAAATGAATAAAAATATGAAGTGGGTCACTCGACCCCCCTCCTTTTGCCCTTGTGTGGTGTTATTTATCATATGTTTGAATATGAAGTATATGGTTTGGTCCCTAAGTTGAAAACCATCCAAGTTAAAATGTAGCACTTATTTATGTGGTAACTATGAAAATTGAAGTACAGAGTTTGACTCAAGATGGATACATTTGTTCTAGTAAGATATATAAAAATAATGTCTCTTGATCTGGTGTAAAAATGATTTAGATTGAATGGTATAGATTGTCAAAATCATTTATCCTGTCTTGGCGGATTTGAATGTCATTTTGAACCACCATATGATTGTTAAGCTGATTGTACGTCTTGTCATTACAGTACCCTGTAAAATATTTTTGTTATGGCATTCTGATGATGACTGTGTGTTTACCAAATGAAACTGAGGAGGTCCTTGCAAACGTGAGGACTGCCATGAAATGACAATCTCAAATGCGTGGAGTTGTATATTCTGGATGACAAGGTTGAACGAAGAGGGGAACAAAACATGTTGAAGTGATCGACTTCAAGGTACGACCAAAGGAGGGCTATCTCCTGCGACCTTGACAGTAAGGTCGCAGAAACAACACTAGCAATTAAGTCCTCTTCTCCCTTCCTGTCCTGGTTGTTGAAATGCTTTTAATGGAATTAACACCCTCCTTTTATAGGGGAAGGATGGCCAGTATGAAATAGTCAAATCAATGACAGGAGGGCTAGGGCATAGCTGAGAGGAACACCCTGGTTCCCTGCCATTCTCTAATCATGAAAATGGATACATGATTTGATTGGTACTGCACCGCCGTCCTGTGTCTTAATATAAGAGGGTGCGACCTAGGGCCTGCAACGGCGGCCATAGCCCGCATTGCAGGCGTACACACTGCCCGAGACAGAAGGTTAATAAATGAAGAGAGAGGAAGGTATGCTGTATTGCCCACGTGTCGTTCCTTGGATCACTAAACTAACCTGGTTAAGACGAAGGGGCAACTCTGCCTCCTTGCGAGGGCGTCTCTTCGTCTTAATGACCTTTTGTCCCGACCACCAATCCAATCCCCATCTTTCGATCTTGTTCTGAAAACAGGGTGTGCACTCTTTTTATAGTTTGCATATATTTATGTAAGTATAAGAAGAAAGGGAAGGGGATAAGTGCTAATAGCATCTTGTCGCCCTCGCCTGTAAGTAGAATGATTGGTGAAGACCGTTCTTCGCCCTATCGTGTTAAGGGGTAGGTCGAGAGAACACCAGCGTTGTGAAGCCCTCCTTGGCGCCCCCTTCAACTCCCAGTGAAGGGGAGGGTGCAAGTGCAACCAATCTAGAGAGAAAGAGGATCCTGGGACCGCGACCTTGCTAGGTAAGGTCGCGATCGAAGGGATGCTCTCCCCTTCTCGAGGGAACTGACGGCTAGGGTCGTTTGTCTAATTCCCTTCGTTAACACTGTGTTAATAAATAATTAATACTGAATAGAAGTTAATAAATAATTAATACTGAATAGAAAACTGAACAATGTACAATTTACTCCAATTGCATGGTGATCTACCTGGATCATTTTAGAATGTCATCTAATTCAGAATGCCAATTAGTTATCTTGTAGCCTTAACAAACTTAAGACATTGATTGGCTTTATCCATAGTAAAAGAGGACTTTTTATTCCCAATATATACAGATTGAGCTGTAAAATAAATTATTGTAGGCAAATAAAAGACACTGAATTATTATTCCATCTCCAATTTTTAATGCTAGTCTCTTGGGTTTATTAGGCGATCTAAGCATTTGATCCCTTGTTGGCATAATGAATTTGATGGTTTATTTTGGAGTTTTGAATTTTTTTTTTTTAATATATATATATTGGACTGAAAAATTGTAAATCAACTATGGCATCCACATTTACTATGAGTTCATTGAAAACCTCACTCAACCTTGCATCTGGCTTGAAGTTCAGCAATAGGATTTGTTATGTATCTCACCTTGTCAGTTTAGGCAATTGATCCATGGTCCACATTGTCTCTAATATTACCTCCTGTTACCTCCATATATCTATAGAGTCTCTATTGATTGAGGTTTATCACCCCCCCCCCCCTCTCCTCCCTTTATTTTTGTTTTTATTTATTTTATTTTATTTTATTTTATGGTTTTTGTGGGGGAACCTCTGTGAGGCGGTGGCTCATGACTTCTTCCTTTGATCTTTGTGTCTTTACCATTTTCTTGGAAATCTTGTATAGATGATAGTAGTTCAGCTAAATGGACCATATGTGAGTGCTTTTGTGGAAAATTTATGAGCTCCAATGAACCACAGTTTCCATATGGCAATTTTTAGATACATTTAGTATGCCTTTGTTAATATCACTGGTGTCGCATGTGGGATTAAATGACTCTTTAATGTTAATGTTTCTGAGGGAAAATCCATGAGAACATTACAACATTGTGTGAAGTTTAGCTCCTTAATTAATATCTGCCTAGGAGTCTTAAATGAGTTGCAGATTATTTTTTGGAAGTCATGTTGTTGTTAAGATCTTAGACTGTTGTAAATATATCTGGCCTTAAGTATAGAAATCAACAGCAAGGACTGCCTGGGCTGCTGTAATTCACCATCCTAATTTTGGTATAGATTTATTAGTTTCCATTGTTCTACGCCAATAGCCTACATTGGCAGTGACAGTATCCTGATCAAGAAGCTATAGAGTCAGATGGTCACTAATGATAGCACAGAGAAAACTGTAATTGGATTTTCAATGTTATGCAAGATACTAACTGGGGGTGATTTGGCTTGCAAGGAACATGGAAAATATTTAAAGTGTTTGGACAGTGGATTAGGTCAAGGTGGCTCCTCTAGCCATGTTAAAAATACTTGGCTTTCCAATGAGTGATTTGTTAGTGTACCCTATCAAGGTTGTTTCTGAGTAGTTCCTAGTGGCAGTGTGCCTCACTCATGTGAAGTCGATGCAAGCATAAGATTAGACACCACAACAAGAAAAACAACAGGAGTAAGATAAAAACTTATTAGTTTTTTTTTTCAAAAAGATTGGCTAACTTGATATGACTAAACATTCTAATTTCTCATTAAAGTTTTAATAAAGAGCAGTGGGAAAAGTCTCCAGTTGGAAGATTGTCTGATTGAGTTCACTGAGAAAATTAGAGAAGAAGAAAACAATTTCTAATATAGTTCTGCAGGTTTTTTTATCCGGTCCTGTGGATTCTCTCTCTCTCTCTCTCTCTCTAGGTCTGAAAGAGCAGTGCAACAACTTCAAAACTGATTGTGCATGAGCCTTGCTGATGTGCTTTATATAAAGAGTCTAATATTGACAACCTTCTAAGAGTTTGTTATGACATGCATTTTTTATGCCAAGTGATTAAAAGTTAACTCATTAGTTTCTTTCTATTTTCTCATAATTGATGCTACTTATGAAAGAATTGAAGTTAAACCTTCACTATGCCATTTGATCACATTTTCCTCCATAATCAAATGCCACCTGTCTTTTCTTTATTCAATTTTGGTTTTCTTTTCATGGTGCCATGTTTAATTTACATGCTCAGCATCACAATATTTGGACTGCAGGGAGTTTCACTTTCACCAACAGCAGAAGTGAAGACTGGCAAAGCAACGGTAAAGGAGAAGCTTCCCAAAGGGACTGTAGTTGAGGTTAGCCTGGATAATTACTAATAAAGTGGAACTAAAGGGTTTGAATGCATAGCCTAGATGATCTCTACATACTAAATGGTTCTCTATAATCATATTCAATTCTGTTCTTTCTTCCTTTCCTTCTTTATTATTCTTATATCTTTTTCCTTCTCTTTGGTTTCTCTTTCATTGATGTAACATTTATTTACATGCTGAACATTTCAAAATTTGGACTGTAGAAAATGTCACCTGCAGCAGATGTGAAGACTGGCAAAGCGACAGTAAAGGAGAAGTTTAGCAAAGGAACTCTAGTTGAGGTTAGCAGTGACGAAGAGGGTTTTCAAGGTGCTTGGTTTGCTGCATCTATTATCAAAGCAGTGGGAAGGGACAAGTTTCTGATTGAGTACCAGAGCCTGAGAACAGATGATGATAAAGAGTTTTTGAGAGAAGAGGTTGATACTCTGCACGTTAGGCCTTATCCACCTGAGACTGTTGTGGTTGATCGTTTCAGTCTGCTTGAAGAAGTTGATGCTTTGTATAATGATGGATGGTGGGTAGGTGTGATTTCCAAAGTTCTTGTTGACGCAAGATACGTTGTCTTCTTCAGGGGCACCAATGAGGAATTGGAGTTTTCCCACTCTGATTTAAGGGTTCACCAGGACTGGATTGATAGCAAATGGGTTACACCTTCCCGGGTATGATTTCTAGATATCCTTTACAATTTTTCTCGATGTAGTTTCTGTACTGCAGTGTCGGGTAGGTGCTGTTCGGTACAATCAGTAGGTCAAACTCATATTTGGACAGGGTGCTTGAACCAAATTGAGGTTAAATCAAAATGGCAAAACCTTGGGTTTCCAAAAATATTTAGAAAATTTAAATCTGCTAAAAATTTCAATAAAAAATTAAGCAAATTCTTTATACTTTTGTAATGAAATTTCAATTTAATAAATTTTCATAGAAGGTTCCTCTGCCAAACTTTTGCAGTTTGGACAAGGCTAAGGTTGGATTCAGACAGGAACAAAGAAGTTTGTTTATAAATTTGTATCTTCCATGCCCTCGCTTCCCCTTAAAAAAAAATGGGCACAAAAAACAAAAAATTACTCATGGTGGTTGATATGACTGCCAAATCAGCAAAACATGTTGACGTGTTGGCTGACACGGCATGCCTCGTCAGACACTATGGGTATTAGTGCTGTTGTAGTATTGTTTCCTTGATGTATACCTCGTGTATACCCATCTTTGGTCTGTGAGAAAGGTGTCAATTCCTTGAATGATGAACCAACAACTAAGAGAATCCATGTAATGTGGCGCAGTTCAAATCCTGTCACTCATATTTTCCTTTTTGAAGTTCATTTTCTGATCTTGACACTTGCACAAAACCCTTTTCATCTAATTTTGGGCTGTAAAATTTATGCTTGTCATTGAAGTATATATTGATGATTGTCAGGTTTTGAAGTTGTGATTACTGAAGAAGTGCAAGAGTTTTGCTGTTTGAAGTTGTGATTACTAAAGACGTGCAAGAGTTTTGGTCTAAGTACTTGCAGCACCGCCATATAAACTGTGTAGTCCTTTTGTCTTTGGTGGTGAACGTTACCAGCAGCACTATTGTAAAAATTGTGTAGTCTTCTGTCATTAGATTGAAGGTTAGTTTCATTTCATCTCGGGGTCCTGTCTTGTGCTGGTTATTTAATATTTTGGCTTCCTTGAATAGGTAATTCAAATATCTTCTGCTTTCCTGTCCAAGTTTTATATTTAGTTTTAGTTTTTTTTTTTAACTTGTTTTTGAGGTTCCTATTAATACGGCATTCCGATGACTTGGCCCGACACGTGGATACGTGTACGTGGGAGCCCAACTTATTGGATGCATGGGTTTGCCGAGACGCAACAAAACCTACTGCAAACCATCAGGTTCTTGAAGCAAAACAAATTTTATTTGTCTTTAACAACGATAAAGAACACAGTTTCCTTGTCCTGGTCATCTGCCAACCTCGTTCTTATCCATTTCTCTGAAGTGACATTGGCATCATCCGGAATTTTCAAACATTAGAGGCCATATAGCAATTATGGAAAATGCTAAACATCCCTAAAAAAGGTGTGTAGATCCCTTAATATGTTCTTCATAAACTAGACTGTATTTCTCTATGCCTATATTTAGCAGTACTCGTGACCTTAGATAGGTTTGGAAAGCTTTTTATGGGTCATTTAGAGGTGCATGTAGGAGCCTAACGGCACTTCTTCTCATCTTGAAATGTGCAGGTGTCATGGGTTGGATTCTTGTTCCATGTAATACTAGTTCAGTAGATTATAGCTAGGTCCAACTGATATTCTTAGGTGGTGTTTGTCATAATTTTTGGGTGATTCCAAATGTACTTCCTACTCTCAAAAGTCACTCTGTAAAAAATATGCATTTGGTGTATTCTTCAAAATGGATTTCTATGAAAAGTCAGTTACTTAGAACTCATTTTGGGAGAAATTAACGAAGTAGTTTTTGAAAATCCACATTTGTGGGAAGCATAATTTCCACACTTTTTTTTTTTTTAAATTTTTTTTAATATACAAAAGGACTTCTAAATCTAGAAAACAATCATGCCAAACATTTTTTATTTTATTTTTTTATTTATCAAAATGACATCTTAAAAAAATCCATCATAAAAATCACTTTTTCCTGAATGACTTCCCATAATCTCCACCTTCCCAACCAACAAAAATAAAAAAAATAAAAAATAAAAAATCCAAAGAGGTGCATGTGGAAGAAGTGATAAAGTTTGCTTTAAAGTTTCCTCTTTCACAAGTGTTTAAGATAACCCCCATAATAGGTCTATGGTTGTTAGATGGGGTTTTTCTTCTGACATTCTTGTCTTGTAATTTGGCTTTCTTGTTTGTTTTCTTTTAATATATCTTACTTACCGAAAAAAAGATAAATTTATATGGGTAGATATCTAAAATGTTCAAATTGTGAGTCTCATGTGGATCCCATTATTATTATTCATGCACAAATTGAGAGTCTCATGTGGATCCAATTAGTTATGCATGAATGGTGTAAAATTCTGATGTGGGATCAACTCTTTTGTGGTTAATAATTAACAATAGAACTTATAAAGCATGTCATACTCCAAAAGTTTAGACTAGTTTTTAAGACACCGAACCAATCCCAATGTGAGACAAATTTCTTTTTTGGTTTGCAGGTAAAAGCCTATCTCAACTCTGTATTTAAACAAAAATGCCAAAGATAATGGAAAAATCTATTCAATTCTTTTTACCAGATATGGTAATGGCAAATTTGTAATTAGAAAAACAAAATATAAAACAATGGGTAGATGAATCCTATAGCAAATTATACAAGGGGAGATTCTATTGTTACCTGCACAAATTGCTAGTGGCACTTAAAAATATATTTTTTTACTATCTGTACCCACCATAATACCTAAACTAACTCCAACTTGTTTAGTCCTATAACACTTATACTTCTTTACACTCATAAATATCAAAAATCCCCCAAGAATATACTTTCATCTTCTCTCCATGAACTCACAAAGGGCAAGAAGTTGCCATTCCGTTTCCGCCTCTCATGTTGTCTCTACTAACCCATCTTTGAATATTCTAATATGTTGAACTGATTCATGTAGTCATGTTAAACATATGATGATATTCTATTGACACCTAATGAACATACTGCAATGTTCGATTACTCTTGTTGAACATGCACTTCTCTCTCTCTCTCTCTCTCTCTCTATATATATATATATATATATATATATATAAGGTGCACCTGATGCAAGATGCATCAGATGGCATCTTCTAGAGACATTTGTTGAGCATATTTTCGAAAATTGACTGTTGGTTTTGATGCGTCTTTCATGTATATCATGCCTGCAAAAAATCATAGTGATCCAACGGTTGGTTTCTGAAAAATCTAATTTTGAAAAACTGTGGCTTTTTTGTTCCTTAAAATGTCACCCTTTTTTCACAACCGTTGGATCATTAATAAACCAACCGTTGGATCACTGTGATTTTTGGCAGGCATGATATACATAAAAGGAGCATCAAATCCAACGGCCAATTTTTGAAAATATGTTCAACAAGTTGCTCTAGAAGAGGCCACCTTTTGCATCAGGTGCACCTTTTACTTATATTGCATTTATTTTGCGGGATGGAGGATTTAGATGCATTAAAAATCATACATCTAGAGGTCTCCGGAAATGACATTTAGAGGCTTATCTTATTAGATTCCTTTTTAAGTAAAAGAAAATATTCGAGATTTTCCGTATATGAGAATTCCAATTAGATACGGTAATTTTAGTTTTGTGCTATCATTAATGAATTGTAAAAAATCTCGACCCATTCCATATAATACGATTAGTTTAGTTTTGTGCTATCATTAATGAGATGTACAAAATCTCGACCCATTCCATATAATGGGACCCAAATCCCCAAGGCCGGCCCTTGGCTTTTGCAGGGTAAAGCATTGTGTTGGCCCAAGTATATACCTCTAGAGGGGGGGTGAATAGAGGTATTGCAAACTTTTCAAAATAATTACCAAATAAAAGTTATGGTTCAATTAAATTCAGCGGAAGACAATGTTTAAATTACAATAAAACAATTGATACAATAAGTATATGAATTGAACAACAATTAATATAGCAAGTATATGAATTGAAATGCAAGATAAGAGTTAGAGAGATTCGAACACAAGAATTAACGTGGTTCGGTCTCCGCCTACGTCCACGCTTCAAGAGCCCCGTCTTAAGGATTCCACAATCCACTATGGATTACTCATTCAAGGTGGAGAAACCTTTACAAATTGCCTTCTTTCAAAGGTGGAAGACACTCACCCACAATCTACTTTCTAGGTAGTAGATTTTCACCCACAAGGGTTTCACAAAACCCTTAGCTCTCACAAGATTACAAGATGAAATTGAGAATGTATACAATAAAGAAAACTCCTCAAAGCGTAGATGATGTACAATAATAAAGCTCACACTAAAATCTCTCAAAGATTAAGAACTAAGTTGGCTTCAAGAGATAATGATGAATCAAAGTGAATAAATCACACAAGAATGATGTAGACTAAGTTTGTGTATGATTGAATATGATTATTAGTTGATTCAAGACTCATAGAATGAGTATAAATAGGTTCCAAAACATATATGGCCGTTGGGGGTCAAAATATAGCCGGTTGGAGTGTTAAAAACTAGCTGTTATTGAGCAGGGGGTCGATTAGTCGACTAGGCACACTTGATTAGTTGACTAGGAGGCTGAAAATACCTTTGAAAAATGTTCCCGGGCACGGTTAGTCGACTAGGAAGGGTGTGTTAGTCGACTAGGAACTTATTTTCCCAAAACAGGCTACTGACCTGCCATTAGTAGACTAATCAGGGGTGATTAGTCTATTAGGAAATTGTTAGTCGACTAGATAAGGGTGATTAGTCGACTAGGAGACTGTTAGTCCACTAGACAGGGCTGATTAGTGGATTAGGAGAGGATTTTCTCAAAACCAGCTACTGTCTCCATTCTTAGTCAACTAAAATGACTAGATTAGTCGACTAAAAATGTTGCAAAGCTAATAATTGAGATTTCTCAAGTCCAAATCAACTAATAACACTTGAATAAGTTGACTAAGTGTTCTAAAATATTTTTGGGCAAGGTTAAAATGTTTTCCAAAGATGTTTAAGTCAAAACAATAGGTATAAAATATTTTGTCTTTGAATCCATAAAGCCCATTGAGAGTTTGAATCAATTTTTGACCAAAATGTGATTTTCCAAAGTTAAAACCTATGGTCTTTAAGTCATAGTCAATTGAGCCAATTAGTTCATCCTATAGAGAGATTTACAAAATAAATCCTAAGCACTCTTACACAAGAATAAAAGTAAGATCTTCAAAAAGGATCTTCAACACTTGTGCTAGGCTTGTGCTAGGCTTGAGCTTGACTTCATTTGGATTGCATCAATGCAATGGCTCTCTTCATGGTCCTTAGTGAATATACAACATATCCATATTCACATAGGGTACGATGTAGTACATGAGCTTCATGATAGTTGAGCCTTCGTTAATTGACAACTTGAATCCTATTCTTATAAATACATATACGAAAATGGATATACAAGAACTATAGGATAATGTCAATTACTCAACAAGGTTAGTCAAACAAACATCAAATAAATATGACAATATTAATCAAGTAACTAATATGACATTGTCAAACAATAAACATTCATTCAAAAGGTTTGGCAATAAATACGAATGAACATCAAAATATTCATATACAATATATCAATATATTCATATGTAATACAACAATATTATCATGTGAAATACAACAATGTATTCATATACACATGAGAGATCAAAACACAATGTTTGTTATCATCAAAATCATTTAACAAATATGGGTGGAAGCCATAAGGCTAAAAATCTCCCCATTTTTGTTGATGACAAACATTGGACACAATTTGCATATAGAACAAATAAATCAAACAAAGATTTGTGACTTCCCCTAACAATATGCATAGAAAGAAACTAAAGATTATCATTTAAAGCATATGCATATTTTAGGTAAAACAAATCCATGATGCAATAATAAATTCATCATACAAGATATAAAGAACATCATGAATTTTACCACAATTCATGCTTGCAAATTTATACAAGATGCAAATCAAATAGAATCACAAGACAATGATTGTTATCATCAAAATCAACCAACAAGGGTGGAAGCCATGAGGCTAACAATCTCCTCCTTTTTGTTGATGACAATCATTGGGTAAAATATTGCATATGAAAGTGAATATATCAACTAAGGATTTGTAGCTCCCCCTATCAATATGCATAAATAAAAAGATAGCTATAATATTTAAGTATGAGCATATTTTAGGTATCAAATCCATATATGATTCATATTTATTTCATCATGCATATTTTACCAATACTATGCATAACAAATAATATCAAATATTGTATCAAAGATTACGCATATTTCTCCCCCTTTGGCATTAACAAAAAGATACCAATTAGAGACAACAAAGAAGAGAACAAAAGTTTAAGAAATAAGTTCTTATCTCCCCCAAAAAGAATACATGATTTTGAAAAAGAATTTTTCTTCTTTTCACACAAAGAAATACCAATTTAGAAGAAACAAAAAGATACCAATTGATAGAGATACCAATTAATACCAATTGTTGATTAATAAATGCAACAAGCAAGGATAGTAACATTAATAAAATACCAATTTAATAAACTCAAAGTATCCAAGCTTAAGGAGGTTTTTAATCATCAAGTTTAATACACATTGATTAAACCAATTAAGAAAAGTCAAGTTTTAAGCAACAAGACATCCAACTAGAAAATGGTTTAAACAAGAATGTACCAATTGTTTCAAATAATATTTAATCAAAATATTATCTTTAGGAATAAACAAAGATAATCATTTTAGAATAACCAAGAGTTTCAACAAAATGTCATTGCTAAGACAATGCTTTATTTGAAAACAAATCTTCCCTTTTGCAACAAGAAATTTTCAAAAAGATTTAGCTTCAAAAATCAATCAATCATACATAACAAGAGATTAGATAAATGTATATCATCAATAAGCATCAATACATCATATTGATAGACAAACAATACATTTATGACATTTGCTTCCAATCATCAAGCTAACTGAATGACAAAAATAATCACCTAAAATAGCATACTTAGCAAAAAGCCAATAATGAACATTGTCATAGCTCATAAATCATTACATAACAAATCTCTTCATCTTGCAATCAAAGAATAGCAAGTTTCAAGCATATGATTTATCAATTTAAAATTAAAGCGTATGACATAAAAGGAATTATGAACAAGAATTTAAAAGAAATTATTACAAATTACCAACCAATGTTGATACCAAAAGTTGATATTCATTTCCTTCATCTTTGAAGAGTTGATGGTGGATTTCCTTGACTAGTGACCTTCATCACTTCATGATTGGAATATTGAATGTTCTTCATCATCAATGATTGAGTGCATGACTTCAATTCTTTGTCACACAAAGAGAGGTTCTTCTTTAATCTATGCACACAAACATTTCTCTTTCAAAGTGTCAATAAACATTACGATAATAATCATGAATAGATATATGCTCAAAATAATGAGAGAATATGCAATGATAAATGAGAATTAACAAGCATAATTCATTACAAAAGAATGCAAAATAGTTTAATGTCATTTTCGGACACATGATAGTTTATAGTCATTTCGGACTAATGGGAATCAAACACTATGTGAGATAGGATCATCCTTCCTAACCCAAATAGTTTTCACCTTTGGTTGCTCCAATGCAACCTTAGGAGGCATAGACTTATTCCTATATCCATGACTAATATAAGGTCCATAATCATATGGGGTCCTTCCATAGTCTCTCAAGAGGTGATAGCAATTTGGTCTAATATGACCCTTTTTGCCACAATGATGGCAAGTGGGAATAAATCTAGGAGAATGATGTGTGTGAATGGGTTCATGCATAATTTTCCTAGGTATGTTCTTCAAGCCATATCTTCGACTTTTATCTACAAAAGTCTTGGCCTTAGGTCTTGGGCATTTGGGACGAATGTGTCCCTTACCACCACAATTATGGCAAGTATGAATATATTTGAGTCTTGCTTTGATAACATTAGGTAGCTCCTTTGGTTTTGAAGTATGAGCTATTTTAGAAATATTATTTTACTTTTTCAAAGAGTCTCTTTCTTTTATCAAAGAAAGCTTTTCATTTTCACAAGTTTTCAAACTTTGTTCAAGACTCTCAATTTTAATTTCCAAAATAGTGTTTTTATTTTTCAAAATTTCAAAATCATTTGATGAGATTGATGTGGAAGTGGTCTTTCTCAAAGACTCAACATTTTTAACCAAAGTTGAATTTAGCTCTTGAAGAGCCATTTTCTCTTTTGAAATAGAAGATATATCATTTTTCAAAGATTTGTTGATCTTATTCACAGCATCACATTTCTTCAAAGCATGTTCACATAATTTTAAAAGATCCCCATAAGATGGTTTTTCAACAAAATCATCATCAAAATCATTTACACACCTAGGAGAGGTGGATTCATCAAATTCATGAACATGAACACCAAGACAATAATTTTCAAAATCCATTCTTTGAAAACAATCAAATAATCAATTTTGCACAAATATCTTTAGCTCAATAGGATTAACAAATATAGAGCACCTGCTCTGATACCAATTGTTGGCCCAAGTATATATCTTTAGAGGGGGTGAATAGAGGTATTGCAAACTTTTCAAAATAATTACCAAATAAAAATTATGGTTCAATTAAATTCAGCGGAAGACAATGTTTGAATTACAATAAAACAATTGATACAATAAGTATATGAATTGAACAACAATTAATCTAGCAAGTATATGAATTGAAATGCAAGATAAGAGTTAGAGAGATTCAAATACAAGAATTAACGTGGTTCGGTCTCCGCCTACGTCCACGCCTCAAGAGCCCCGTCTTGAGGATTCCACAATCCACTATGGATTACTTATTCAAGGTGGAGAAACCTTTACAAATTGCCTTCTTTCAAAGGTGGAAGACACTCACTCACAATCTACTTTCTAGGTGGTAGATTCTCACCGACAAGGGTTTCACAAAACTATTAGCTCTCACAAGATTACAAGATGAAATTGAGAATGTGTGCAATAAAGAAAACTCCTCAAAGAGTAGATGATGTACAATAATAAAGCCCACACTAAAATCTCTCAAAGATTAAGAACTAAGTTGGCTTCAAGAGAGAATGATGAATCAAAGTGAATAAATCACACAAGAATGATGTAGACTAAGTTTGTGTATGATTGAATATGATCATTAGTTGATTCAATACTCATAGAATGAGTATAAATAGGTTCCAAAACATATATGGCCATTGGGGGTCAAAATATAGCCGTTTGGAGTGTTAAAAACTAGCTGTTATTGAGCAGGGGGTCGATTAGTCGACTAGGCACACTTGATTAGTCGACTAGGAGGCTTAAAATACCTTTGAAAAATGTTCCCGGGCACGGTTAGTCTACTAGGAAGGGTGTGTTAGTCGACTAGGAACTTATTTTCCCAAAACAGGCTACTGACCTGCAATTAGTCGACTAATCATGGGTGATTAGTCTACTAGGAAACTGTTAGTCGACTAGACAAGGGTGATTAGCGACTAGGAGACTGTTAGTCCGCTAGATAGGGCTGATTAGTGGACTAGGAGAGGATTTTCTCAAAACCAGCTACTGTCTCCATTCTTAGTTGGCTAGAATGACTAGATTAGCCGACTAGAAATGTTGCAAAGCTAATAATTGAGATTTCTCAAGTCCAAATCAACTAATAACACTTGAACAAGTTGACTAAGTGTTCTAAAATATTTTTGGGCAAGTTTAAAATGTTTTCCAAAGATGTTTAAGTCAAAACAATAGGTATAAAACATTTTGTCTTTGAATCCATAAAGCCCATTGAGAGTTTGAATCAATTTTTGACCAAAATGTGATTTTCCAAAAAGTTAAAACTTATGGTCTTTAAGTCATAGTCAATTGAGCCAATTAGTTCATCCTATAGAGAGATTTACAAAATAAATCCTAAGCACTCTTACACAAGAATAAAAGTAAGATCTTCAAAAAGGATCTTCAACACTTGTGCTAGGCTTGTGCTAGACTTGAGCTTGGCTTCATTTGGATTGCATCAATGCAATGGCTCTCTTCATGGTCCTTAGTGAATATACAACATATTCATATTCACATAGGGTACGATGTAGTGCATGAGCTTCATGATAGTTGAGCCTTCGTTAATTGACAACTTGAATCCTGTTCTTATAAATACATATACTAAAATGGATATACAAGAACTATAGGATAATGTCAATTACTCAACAAGGTTAATCAAACAAACATCAAATAAATATGACAATGTTAAACAAGTAACTAATATGACATTGTCAAACAATAAACATTCATTCAAAAGGTTTGGCAATAAATACGAATGAACATCAAAATATTCATATGCAATATATCAATATATTCATATGTAATACAACAATATTATCATGTGCAATACAACAATGTATTCATATACACATGAGAGATCAAAACACAATGTTTGTTATCATCAAAATCATTTAACAAATATGGGTGGAAGCCATAAGGCTAAAAATCTCCCCCTTTTTGTTGATGACAAACATTGGACGTAATTTGCATATAGAACAAATAAATCAAACAAAGATTTGTGGCTCCCCCTACTAATATGCATATAAAGAAACTAAAGATTATCATTTAAAGCATATGCATATTTTAGGTAAAACAAATCCATGATGCAATAATACATTCATCATACAAGATATAAAGAACATCATGAATTTTACCACAATTCATGCTTGCAAATTTACACAAGATGCAAATCAAATAGAATCACAAGACAATGATTGTTATCATCAAAATCAACCAACAAGAGTGGAAGCCATGAGGCTAACACATTGGCTTGAGGCCTCCATTTTAGGAGGGCCCCAAATATTTTTTGAGCCCTTATCTCTATATAGTATACCAGTCCATTAGCCATATACATTATACCAGTTAATTAGCCAGACCAAATTTTTTTGAGGCCCTTAGCCATGTACAGTTTACCAGCCCAAATTTTTTTGAGGCTTTTTTCCCTTTCCATGTACAGTATAGTATATCCCAGTCAAGGGAGTCAGCCAGTCAATTAGCCATCCACGACTCCACTCTAACTCTCAGGTGGAAGCAGCCCATTCGATTTTCTCATATTCCAAATCAAATCTCTCTCTCTTTCTCTCTCTCTCAATCTCAATAGCCCTAGCTGAAGCACAGAAGCAGAGTACCAAACCATCGAAGGTACGATTCTTCTCTAATTTGTTTCTTCTCTATTTTAGGGCCTGTTTGATTGTTTATTCTCTATTTTAGGGTTTGTTTGGTTTGATTTGTTGAATAAAAGTTCGTATGTGTGTTGTGAATGATTGTTCTGTTTGTTTAAACTATGCTGCAAATTACTGCTTCCTCATCAAACATGCGCGACTTCTAGTTAGGCTATTAGCCCAATCAAAAGCTGAAAGAAACATTTCAAGAGTGGAATCTTCTCCCTGTCAATCTATTTTTCTCTCTTCAAAAGGAAAAAAAAAAACTCAGTTGATGTTGATTGCTCACATTTTCATTCAGGGAGAAAAGTTCATTCTCTCTAATTGCTTTATGATGACCTGATGAAAGCGAAAATGTTCCATCTTTTTTAACTTACTGTACGGGAACATTCATGCCATTTCCTTTGGAATGCTTTTATACTGCAAAATATATATATATATATATATATATATAGAACTATGATAAAGATGGTGGAATGGAAAAGCAACCAAAAAGAATAAAAAAATAATAATAATAAATAAGGAGTATATAGACATACTTGGTATAGCTTGATATCTAACTTGTCAAAGCCTGGCATGAAAAGGGTGACTGATGAAAGAATAATTTTGCTAATTTTGCACATTCTCACACAGCTAATAAGAGGAATCAACAATAAGCAAATAAGCAATAATATAAAACAGACAATAGATCAAGCTATAAAGCAAGCATCCATGATAAATGATCAATTCTCAAATTCCAAATTCATTTTTGAACGTAATTTTTTATAAATCTGTTCATAGTGCTTATGGTAAATATGCTAATTTTCCTTTCTCACCTTTTTGTTTTCTTTTTGAATGCAGTAGAAGATGACTATAATGCTGTTTTATTTATGGACGGAGGAAATTATGTTGGCTAGCTACTTTGCTTGCACGGGTATTCTCTTCTATTTAGTGTTTCTTTTATGTTGATGTTATTTAGGGATTTAACTGTATGTTTTTTTTAGGGGTGTTCATCGGCCGGTTTGGTCGGTCTATACCTCATTTTATGAACCAAACCAATGACATCGGTTTGAGGAAAATGAAAACCGTTAGGGACCGAGGCACTCATGAAAACCAACCAAAATAAGGTCGGTTTTTCGGCTTGGTTCGGTCGGTTTCATCGATTTTAATAAAGAGACATTTAGCAAACATTTAGCAGACCCCTCTTTTAGCAAATAACAGCACAATCAACAAATAAGTAGTTTCCATGGCATACATTAAATAAAGTGACAGCACAATGGCAGCACAATGACAGCACAATAGCACAACACAAGCAGCACAATGACAACACAATAACAAATAACAGCACAGCAAATATTCACTAGCTTAACACTTCAAAAATTGTATTTTTTTGCAAGGGTGTTACCTCATCCTCATCAAGTTTCCCAATTACTAGTGCCCGATATATCTTTGAAATTTTCCTCATTGCACTGAGCTCCACTTTTATAATTCTGTAAACATGGAGATTATAGGTCATTAGCAAAGCTATTCAAATAGAAATAAAAACCTATCATTCAACAAAGAAATACATCCTGAGTAACACTTAAACACTGCTACAACACTTACATAAAGTTCTTAAATTTCATAGTTTCAAGTTTCAACTATTTTAGCATAAAAAATGAGTACATTTTGAGACTTCATATTAAAGTTTGAGAACACTTCAATGTTTGGGCTTCTAGAATTACCTAATTATGACTTGGTCAGTCAGTTTGTGATACTCAAACTGCTTCTGTCAATTTCAATTATTAAATTAACAAGTTTTATATAAAAAACTTTCAGAAGAACCACACATTTAATGTCATTTGATGAGCACAGCAGAACTATATAGGGCAGGGGAGAAGGCTGACCATTCCTACAAGTCGACTAGAAAATAAGTCCATGAATGAAATGGGAAGTGCTGATAAATTTAAGAGTGCCTGTATAAATTTAGCAAATATTCACTAGCTTAACAGCAAAAAAATTGAGTAAAATTTAAATGTTCAAGCAATTTTAATAGCAGTACATTTATTGGCATTTTCATATCGTCATCTTGTACTTCTTTGGCAATGTTCTTTTCCCTTAATTTCTTTTTATTTTTCATAATTAAGAAGTTACAGTCTTCGTCAACATGGTGTAAAGAGTGAGTGAATAAACAATAAAGTCTTAATCTATATGGATTTGTTGAAGATTGTTGATATACCTATGAAGAGAGCAAAAACCACTTTGATAAACTCCTCGATTACACCTTTGATCTGAATGAACAAACTTTAAGTTAGTGATATCAAATATACATTATACAAGTGTTTGCAAAAGACCACCAGACAAGTAAATTCACAGAAATTACCTACAAGGGAAGGGTAGCCACAAGTGGAGCACAAATTTCTGATGTCAAAGACATTAAAAATGAAAAATAAAAACAAAAATCATTCAAACATTAAAAACGAAAAATAAAAACCTGTTAGGCACAAGACAAATCAAGATAATGACATAATGTCATCCTAAAATGCATCATTCAAACTTTTAAAATGAAAAATAAAAACCAACATTAATTCCATGCATCTACCAAATTCCAAAATCCAAAATCCAAATTCCAAAACCTACCAAATGCCTTACTCCACTCCATGCATCATTCAAAATGTGCAAAAAAAAAAACAAAAAAAAAAACAAGCATATTGTTCATTACATCACAAGTCACAACATTACAATTCAAAAAACCCAATACTTCAAAGTTCAAATCTCCAAAGCTCCTCTTGCTTTCACAACATTTCCTACACAACAAATATTTAAAGAAAATGAACCAAAAGTCAATGAGTCATCTATAGCTTATTAGCTTTTATAGATTTTAATCATATGGCAAGGAAAAAAATAATAAAAAAGGATTGGCATTTACCTTTTTCTCGATGCAATTGTTCAATTCCCAGCAACCATCAATAATCATTCATAATCGGTTCTAATTCTGTTGGAAGTGGAACCAACATTAAAAATAAATAATTAAATAAATAAATTGAGTTAACTCATGAGTATAGAGAAATGCATTTCTTAAAATAATAGACATTGATATACCTGGATCAATAGCTCCTAATTCCTCAATTCCATCCATAGCATCCCGAAGGTTAATTGAATATGATGAATCCCGTAGCCAATTCTGTGCACAAATAAGAGCCTCCACCATTTTTGGAGACAAAGAACTCCGAAAAGGATCAAGGATACGACCCCCTGTGCTAAATGCCGACTCAGATGCCACGGTGGAAACAGGAATTGCCAGTATATCACGTGCTACTTGGGAGAGGATGGGAAATCTAGAAGAATTAGTCTTCCACCAACCCAATAGCTCAAATTTATCATCACAAGGTTCACAGGCTTCTCCCAAGTATTTGTCTAACTCCGATTGACTTCCAAATAACTCCTTCTCCTCTAAGTGCCTCCTAAACTGGGATACCAACTTATCACGCCTGCTAGTTGGTTCATTAGAGACTGGGACTGATGGTTGACTAGTACTTGGGTTAGGAGTGGTAGAACTACCATGATTGCCAACATACCAATCATACAACCTAGTAAATCCATCTTGAACCTTCCTTGACATCTCTTTCACCTTCTCAGAATCAAATGTTTTAGCAAAACAAAACCTCACATATCTCATTTTGTATCTAGGATCTAAAACCACAGCAATGAACAACAAATGATTCATGTTATCAAAATTCCCCCAATATTTGTCAAACTTGGCTTTCATTCCTGTAGCCATAGTTTTCAAATATGCATCTTCGGCAGTGAGACACATGGAATTGATCTCATCTTGAAGCATCACAAGTTCATCGAAAAATGAGTTAGAGGTAACATGCAAGGATCCAGAAAACCTCAATGTTGCATCATAAAACATTTTTAGAAACCTCACAAGCAACCTAACCCTATCCCAATCACCATGGTCTGGAGGCCCTAAATGTCTCCTCCTATACAAAAAAACCCCTTCATCATTAGGATAAAAACCCATTGCAGATAAATAGTTTCCATCAAATTCTTCTAGACTCTTAAAAGCTTTCTGAAATTTTGCAGCTTTTTCTAACATCAAATAAGTCGAATTCCACCTAGTGGGAACATCCAAGCAAACACCCCCACTATAAGGAATTTCTTCTTTATCAGCACAAAGCTTAAAGGTACTGAATCTGGATGGCGAAGAACGCACATACCTAACAGCATTGCGTACCTTGACGATTGAATCGTCATACTCCTTCAATCCCTCACACACAATCAGATTTAAAATGTGGGCACAGCATCTAACATGCAGAAATTCATGGTCAAGTACAGCCTTCTTTCCCTTGGTTTTTCTTTTCAAAAATGAAACAAGTAGGTTATTGGAGTGGGCATTATCAACAGTTATTGTTAGAATTTTATCCACCCCCCATCCAACTAAACACGACTCAACTGCCATACCAAGCATCTCACCCTTGTGACTTTCAACTAAACTAAAGTTTAGTATTCGTTTGTGTAGTCTCCAATCAGAATCAATAAAATGGGCAGTGAGACACATATAATTGAGGTTTTGTATGGATGTCCATGTATCCGTGGTAAGGCACACCCGTTGAGTTTTCAAAAGTTCTTTGAGTTTTTCTTTCTCTCTTATGAACACCTTTAAACAATCCCTAGCAACTGTAATACGAGAAGGTAATTTAGTCCATCTAGGACACAAAACCTTAGAGTAACGTACAAACCCTTCCTTCTCCACAAATCTGAAAGGAAATTCATCTAGAATCACCATCTCAGCCAATGCATTCCTACAAGCCTCCACACTAAAGGTAATGGGTACAAGATGGCTAGGTTCCCCTTCTTTTTTGGCTTGAAAACCCAAAGTGGACTGCCCCTTAGGTGGCTTTCTATAAGGGTACTTTTTGCACTTACTTTCTAAGTGAGTGGCCATTGAAGATGTCCCATTTAGTTTTGTAGCGGCAGCATAGGAGGCTTTGCAATAATAACAAGTTGCCCTATCATCGTTTCCTTCTAATTTTGTAAAGTGGTCCCACACCCATGACCTTTTTTTACCACTATTTGTTTTGCTCACCTTAGCTTCTCGAGTAATGGATGGTGGTTGTTGAGGGGGCTGACTTTTGCATGCTCCATTCTCAGTGCAAGTGGATGGAGATGCCTCCATGGGTTGTGTTCCATCCTTTTCTCCATCCGAAACGTTAATAGGATTGGTGGCATCCATCTTACAAAAGAAGTAAGAGGGAAACAGATAAATACCAATCAATGATTGAATTAACAGCATAATTAGAAAATTGAGCTATAGAAGTAAATAAAAGAGCATTAAATAGACATATTGACATGATTAATGACATGCATGGAGGAGGTTTAATTACTGTGAGAATAATTACAGTAGAGAAAAGTGTGTTTTTGGCTTTTTGCAGTCAAAGGTTTTACACTTTTACATCAATAGTTAACTTTAGGTGTGTAAGGTATTGTATAACCAGTCTTGTGTATTGCATGTTGAATTAACCACAACAGAGAAGGATCATAAAGGCAGGCATAGAACTCCTGATGATACTTTTATCTAACAAAATAAGAAATAAAACTATTAAAGAGTTTAGATGGTTGTAAATCTGAGCAAATTACTACTTGCATGGCAGAAAAGAGGTTAGTATTCTGTTTGCTGTTTGACTGCTGATCAAAGAAGATTCAAAATGTCACTCGAGAAATGTCATCCAAGTTTTCTAAAATAAAAATATTAAAGAGTTTAGATGGTTGTAAATCTGAGCAAATTACTGCTCGCATGGCAGAAAAGTGGTTTTAATTTGTTTGCTGTCGACTACTGATCAGAGAAGATTCAAAATGTCACTCAAGAAATGTCATCCAAGTTTTCTAAGGAACTGCACAAATTTACTTTTAGAGGTGTTTGGACATCCATGAAATTGAATCCTTCCATTGTGTTTTTCATATTCAAACACACAATCGCGTAGAGTAATATGGAGACAGCTCAATAATTGACCACATCAAAATTGAAATTTATCAAAAAAAAATACTATAATGTCTCTTATCTTCATGAGTGCTGAGATAAACAGTTTTTTTTTTTTTTAATGCACATTTCAAATCTTATGTGAAGTACAGCCAACTAATAATTGAAATTTATCAAAATTGAAATTTTTTTTAATGCACATTTCAAATCTTATGTAAAAAGCTTGTGAAATTTTTTCATAAAAAAATTCATACCTCATAAAAACCAACATGCATTAATTCATTCTTTTTTCTGTTGTCTTGATTTAGTATATACTTTAACTTGTACAGGTATTTCTCTTCCAGCCAAATCAGAAACAACTAGAATAAGGATGACAAATTGACAACCCAAAAAAACAAATATATATATGATTGCAATTATACCCTTGAGACCATGTTTTCAACTGATCTCAATATATAAACATAAAAATTTTCATTAAAAAAAATCATTAAAAAAATCTACACTACCGATTGAGAATCAAAATTTAGAAAGGAGTAACATAATATCAAAGAATATACAGAGATGGTGGGGACTGGGGACTTACCGCCTTACCGGTGAGCAAGTGTCCAGTACTCCAGTGACTCAGTGAGGTCCGTGATGGCGGTGGTAGATGGCGGTGGTGAGGGCTGAGAGCGTAGGGCTGAGACGATAGATCTGACTTCTGAGATCGTGAGGAGAGAGGAGTGAGGACTGACGTCGTTAGAGAGAATCAGAGAAGATGAGAAGTAGAGAATGGAAGATTGAAGGAGAGTTGGGACTAGAGATGATCACCGGCTGACGGCGGTGACTCCGGTGAGACGTGAGGCGTGAGGGGTGAGGCGGTGACTGTCGAGTTCTCGGGTGGTAGCCTGGTACTCTGGTAGGGGTGAAATGAAAAGGGATTTACGATTTACTGATTTAGGGATTTAGAAGCTGGGGCTAACTGGCTAAGGGGCTTATATGTTTAGGTGGGGGGTTTCAGCCGGTTCGGTGCACCGTTCGGTCCTGCAAGGGTGTACCGAGAACCAAACCAATTTTTACGGTTTTTTCATTTTATAAACCATTGCAAATTATAAAAATAATAACACCAACCAAATATGCCGGTTTGGTCCCGGTTTGGTCGGTTCAATCGGTCCCGGTCGGTTCATGAACACCCCTAGTTTTTTTCTTTATTTCCTACATATTTGAATTATATTCATTTTAATAGATTAAGTATTTTGATATTTGTTTAATATATGTGTATTAGTGAATGGTGATAGGAGGTTATGGGTGAGCCAAATAAAAACCCTTTTGTGAATTGCTTGTTGTAGTATGATTGTAGGTTTTAGCCTAAGAGATCAAAACTAAGATATGCAATTTTTTTTTTTTTTTATATATGTCAAAATGTAGAAGGGCCTCATTCTAGGAACTCGCTTAGGGCCACCCAAACCCCAGGGCCAGCCCTGCACATCCCTTTGTGTCTCAAATTATTATTATTATTATTATTATTTGTTCAAACAGTAGAAACTATGCTAAGTTACCAACAAATAGGTATCGATGAGTTTTCATGTACTCGAATCGAGATCTCTCACATAAGAAGAAGATAATATTACTCCTTTTCGAACTTTCAAATATCTCCAATTGCCCTTTCTTAACTTAACCCAAAAACTGCCAGTTAGAATTGGACGTTTGATATGATCAAATATTCAAATGTCGTCATAAGTGATCTTGTCTCAATTTTGTAGAGATCTTTTCCTAAGATGGTACTACTCTCTTTCTTTGCTTTCAAAAAGTATGTTGAGATTGAAACCCTAAACAAGAGAAAGAGTGATTACCATAGCCTAGGATTCGAATCCCCAACTTCCTCACTTCGAGATGGGAAGAGATTACAATAGCTAACAAGGTAAGCCGATTCACTAGATAACTTTTCCAACAATAAAATTGATTAATATTTAAGAGGGCGTTTGGCGTAGCTTTTGGGAGGCTCCAAATGAACTTTCTAGTCTTAAAAGTCATTTTGGAAAAAAAAAAAGAAAAAAAAAGAAGAAGATGTTTGGTGAGTTCTTCCAAATGGACTTTTAAAAGAAATCAAGTTGTAGGAAGTCCATTTGGGAGAAGGAAAAAAAAAGTGCTTTTGAAAACCCACCTTTATAGGAAGAATAATTTTCACACTTTTTGGCACAAATGGGCTTTTAGAATATGCATGTGCCAAACACTATTTTTTTTTTTTTTTTTTAAATGACTTTTTAGAAAGTCCATCTTAAGAATCACTTCTCCAAAAATGACTTTCATTTGTAGGATGCCACGCCAAATGCCACCTTAGATTTTCTAAACAGGAAATCTATTATAAGATGCACCTTATATAAAGCTGTGGAAAATAACATATATAAGGCCAGTTGCATAGTAAATTTTGAAAAATCGACTATGGAATTAGATACACTTCCTATGAATTCTGTGCTATAAAAAAATCAATGTGATCCAACGATCGGTTTATGAAAAAACCTGAATCGTAAAAATTTGTGATTTTTTTATTCTTCAAAATATAGCCTTTTTTTTAGTTAGTTTTTTTTTTTCATAAACCTAATGTTGGATCACTGTGATTTTTGGCAAGCACAAAATTCATAAGAAGTATATATAATCTAATAGACGTATCCTTTTCAAAATTTGTTCTATAATTGGCTCTATTTAGACCACGTTGTGTAAGGTGCACCTTATGATAAAATCTTAGTTTTTTGAAATAAAAAGTTGCTTGTTCATGCACTAGTTAAAAACCTTTTTCAAAAGATGATTAGTTGTCAATTATTCCTTGAAGTTGGAGGATGTTTAACCTCTAACCCAACACTAATTTTTTCACTACTTTCCATGTTTTGTTATTATTGTTGGGTATCCGAGAAGAAACACAATATACTATCAATTTATAGTTGGTGGTATAGTAGGATGAAGAAGAGGTACATACTCTATGGACATCTAAATCAAAGTATGGGATATGACTAGGTATTGGATAAGAAATGTGATGTACTATCAATATATTGTTATTGGGGCGTCCGGATTTGCTGGTGAGCAGGGCTTTGCTCATTAGGTGGTAAGCAGCCCTTGGATGGGTGACACGAAGATGCAAATGGGGATCTAATGGCTGGGGTAAAAAACACAAATGGGGATGTCGTTTTGGGATTAAAAACACTATTAACGTCTGTTAATGCGCCTCTCCCATCAGTCTACTATCTGTCCCAATAGTCCACTATCTCTCCATCTTTCCCCAAATTTTTTGTTTCTCTCTCTTCACAGTCCAAAGGTTTCTCTCTTCAAAACCCAAATTTTCTCTCTCCCAACAACAATCTGAGCACCTCTAATATTAGATTTGCTCAATCTGAGCTCTCTGAGCAATGCCCCTTTTCAAGACTCAAAATTTTCAAGTTTGTTCCCAGCACTCAAACAGAGCGTAAAATCAAATTGATTGCTCACTATTTTGAAGGGAAAAAAAAAAGAGGTAATTATCTCAAATGATTGAACAAATACTAATTCCAAGCAATAAATAGGAAAAAATAGGAATTACACATACGCAGCGCAGCTATATATATAGGGTAGAAATAAACCCGAAGGTAAGATCGTCCGAAGACGCGAATTGTAGGCCTGGTCCAAGGAATCTGTTTGTCGAGGTAATGGAACCATTTCCAAGAGTCATCAAAAGATAGGAACCGTGGAATGTAGATAATTTTGCTTCCATTGCCGATATCAGTACTTTGTCTATTTCCAGTGTCATTAGGGTTAGAGGTAAGGTTTAGGGATTTTGAGTTCAAAATGATAGAAACCCTAGATTTACAGTGAGTTTGAAACCCTATATTTACATGGGAGAGTTTATTTGCGTATGAAAGAATGTTGGAGTGAGGAGTGTTGTGATGATGACTGAGTTTTATTTCCCATTGTAGTAGCCATTGAAAGACACAGAGAGTTGGGATTGTTGTTGGGAGAGAGGAAATTTGGGTTATGAGGAGAGAAACCTTTGGCTTGTGAAAAGAGAGAAACAAAAAATTTGGGGGAAGATGGAGAGATATTGGACTATTGGGAGAGATAGTAGACTAATGGGAGAGACGTTAACAGTGTTTTTAATCCCAAAACAACATTCACATTTGTGTTTTTTGCCCCAGCCATTAGATCCCCTTTTGAGCTTCCGTGTCGCCCATCCAAGGGCTGCTCACCACTTAGTGAGCAAAGCCCTCCTCACTAGCAAATCCGAACGCATTATTGGGTTAGTAGGATGAAAAAAAAAAAATACTCGTGCATAATTAAATTCAAATTCGAGTGTGGCATACAATATTGAGACGCTATATACTATCTAACTTGAATGGTGAAATGAAATGTCAAAATAACTTGTTCTTTTGACTTTATGATACAATGTACCTATCTCTCTTTGGAGGTGGCTGCTATAAATTTAAATTTTCGAACCTTAAAAAAATGAGGATTCCAAGGAAAAAAGGCTCCTAAAGCATCTCCAAATGGTAAAAGGCATTTATGCAATGTTTTAAAATTCAGCCCGTTCATTGAACTGAAAAAGTGACCGGATTAAGAGTCAACCGGTTGAACCATGATATCATAATGACGTCATAAATATATTAATTATTTATTAAATAAAACAAAAAAATCTATAAAAGTTCTAAAAAATTAAGATTAGTTCAACTAAAAAAATCTGGACTTCTAGAGTTACTGCTTGCAAGTTGCTAGTCGACCGGATTTCACAAAAGAGAACGGTTTTGAGTTGTATAGGTTTTTGTGGGTTTAACCAACCGAAGAGGGGACTGGTTCCTGGTTCTTAAACCGGTTGAATCGACTGGGACTGTCTGGGTTTGATAACATTGCATTTATGCACCATTCATATTCATTGTTGGTTAACCATAGTGAAAATGGATTGCATTTGGCTAGAGGTGTTCAAATCTTGCAAATAAAGATTTCGTCATGCTTCCACGTCAGATTATTAAGAAATGTGGTTTAAGTAATGAGCAATGTTAGGGGTCCCGTGCATTTTACCCATATTATATTCTTGTATGATATGTTAAAGATGCCACATCAGCAACATAAAAAAACACTCAACTCAGTGAAAACCACACCACAATGAAAACACCCATCTCAATGAAAATCTAAATTTAATGTATTTTTTTCTTAGTAAAAATGTCCACTTCAGTGAAAATACACATCACAGTTAAAAGTTAAAATCATTAGCACAGTAAAAACACTCCAAATATAGCTTTCACTGTTTTTTTTTTTTAGTTTTCACTGTTTTTTTTTATTAGCACAGTAAAAAAAAAAAAAGTTTAATTTTCATTGTTTTTTTTATTAGCACAGTCAAAAAGAAGAAGACCACTGTGTTTTTACAATTTTTATTTTTATTTTTTTTTCCACTGTCCTCTTTCACAGTAAAAATGTGTGCGCACATTGGTTGCTATGAAGAAGAAGGGGAAGAAGAGAAGGAAGACGAAGAAAAAGAAGAAGAAGAAGAAGAGGAGAGAGAGAAAGCAGAATTACCCATGAAACCACTAGTGGCAAGAAGATCATTGGAAGCTTCAAACAAAGAAGCAGAAGCTTTAAATGGAAGTCCATGTCATTTCCAGCAACGAGAGAGAGGGAGAGAGAGAGAAGAAGCTTCAAACAGGTCGCCATGAATGTGGATCTACCGGCAAGCTCAATCTACCGCTTTTATCTCTTCCTCTCACAGTCTTCTTCTCCATCATTGTCGTCTATAAGCTTAATCTACTGCTTTTCAGTCTTCCATCACCTTCGCGCGTCGTTGATCGTTGATCGGTGATGATTTAAGAAGGTGGGTTTAATGCTCTGGGTAAAGTTTTAGAAAAATAGTTGTTGGTTTAACTTGAGAAGAAGATGCGTTTAATGGTTTGGGTAAAGTTTTAGAGAAAGAGAGTTATTGGTTTAACTTGAGAAGGTGGGTATCTGGTTCTTTGCTTTGCTTTTTTTTTTTTTTTTTAATCCTTAGCTAATAGTTAACGTGTTTTATTTTCAATAAAACAGTGACTTCATATTTTAAGGAAAGGCAAATCTTCGAACCAAAATTTGGATTCGGGGGCTAGGTTATGAGATAGGAAGGTTCCAGGACGCATCCTGTAGGCACCCATCTCACCCTAATTAAAGGTCTCCTAATTAATTTTGGACTTATCAAAATATTATAAAAAATGATCTTAATTATCTAATCAACCACAAAATATAAATAATAATAATAATAATAGATATTAAGAAAAAATACAAATACAATCCTAAAGACCTTAGGAAAGTCACAGTCAACCTAAGATTGGACTTACGCCCTATTGGCTGCCTACGTACTTTACCAGTCTCCTGATAGAGATCAAAGTCCATCGTAGTTCGAAAACCTAGGACTCTCCTATTGTAATGAACTACATAACTGAAAGGATTCTACCTTATCTAGGACTCTAACTTCGAGAGGTGGAATTCGATCAAAACACTTTTTCATAAAAGATAGAATTTCATTATAATTCAAATACTTTCAAAATCACTTTTTTTCAGAGTTTTTCTCGAAATAGACTCCTAAATTAGACAGAATTCTATTCCTACCATAATTCTTACAACAAATGACAGTCCTAATCCTAGGGTCTCTAACTAGTCCTAAATTAATCTAAACACCTAAAATACTAGAAAGAAACATGCTAGAAATTATGAAAAATGCATAAAAAATGTAATAAACAATTAATAAAAATGCATGAAAATGTCGTAAATGCAATTTAATTATTCAATGTGAACTTAGACATGTTTTTAGGTTGATTTGATCCTAAAAAATGATTTTTAACTTACTTTAAAGATACTTTCAATTCATGGACAGATTTGAATATATCCTAAAAAGTAAATTAAAACTCATAAAAATAATAAAATAAAAAGGTGTAAATGATCTAGCATGCAACCTAATATGATATACTAAGACTACCATATATAAAACTATGCAAAAAATGACTTAAGAATGGTGATTAGGTCACATTAAAGTATATATTCAAATCTGGACAGATTTGAACATTCACTTTAAGTGGTTTCAAGACCATTATTAATTCACTAAAAATACTAAACAAAAATACTAACATGCATATTAAAATAATGGACTAAAACCCTATATGCAAAACTACTCAAAACAACCATGTATTATGCTTGAAAACCATTCTATTTAACACAAGGGAAGAAACTTACCTTCGCAATGCTCCCTCGAACACAGTTCATATCATTCATTATTTCAAGGTATTCCACATGATAAACTTGATTGAAATAACATAAAAATAATACTAAACTTGATGCACAATGCCTAAAACTACTTCTAGCATCCTAACAATGATTATTGAAACAATATACTCAAACTTTCCTAACAATATGCATTACTAATCTAAAACAGAAAATAACACACATTAAATTAACTCCTAACATGCATTCTAAACATAAAAACAATCATAAACATATTCCTATTTACCCATAATGATTAGCATGCTCAAAACACATGAACAAACTCACACGTTATAAAGTTAACCATGCAAAACTCACAAATGCAGAAATTTACATACTAATAAATTGAAATCTACATGCAATAAACCATTAATCCTTTACTCCTAACCTATGAATACTCAACTTAAATATCTATTCCTAGCATAGTATAAACATGGAAGAAGAATGAAAGAGAAGAAAAAGAACAAGAAGAGGAAATATGCAGATTTCGACTATGTTATGCAACTCATCAAAATAAACACAATGGTGGATTGAGTTTACCTTTTTTCCTTCTTCTTCCTCGTTCCTAGCTTCCTTCTCTAAGCTTTAATGGCCTCAAAAAACGTAGCTATCGTTCTAGTGGCTACTCCAAGTGCCTTAAGTCTCTCATCTCCAAAATTCAGCCTTTCTCATTGATTTATAAGTGTTGTATTTATAGAAGAGACTTCAAATTGATCAATGGTTCTCATTAATACCCTAAGGGATGATCCAAGGGTCTCAATTGAGTTTTCCAAGGCCTCCAAGGTCGTGCAAGACCCTCCAAGCTGAGCTAGATAGGCTTTGGGAGAGTCCCAAGCGGACAAAACTCTCCAAACTTCGAAAAATAGGCAAAATAGACCAATGGCTCGGGTGACCATCCACCCTAGGATGGTTGGCCGTCCCTATGGGGATGGTCATCGAGCCCTAGTGTAATTTTGCCCTATTTTGGGCCCCTCTCGACCCATCTCGGTTGTTTTCTGCTTTTCGGGCCCGTTTCTAGTCCAAATTCGGTGATTCAAGAGCCAAAACGATCGTTATTTGATTCTCCATGTTTTAAGAAGTGTTTGAAGTAAAAATACATTGACCTCAGTCAAATTTTTTAGGAGAAAGTCGATCGATTAGCTGTTTTGGGCCTGTTGAGCCCAATTAGGGTTTTGAAATCTGCTAACCGATTGCTCTCAAAATCCTTTCTACTTCTCGAGATAAGTTTTAAAAATGTTTTAAGAAAGTGTTTTCAAAGCTTTTGAAGGCTTTGGTTTGATAAAAATATCGAATCTTGATCGTTCCCGGTCGAAATCCTAATTTGAACTAAAAATGGCCTTTTGGGCCTTAAGAGCCAAACATGAACCCAAAGTCTCGATGGACTTTGCCACCAATCGACTTAGCTACTAAACACACCCTAAATATCCATGCTAAAGCCTCGAGACTATTCGGGACAAGATCGACAGCTATTCAGAGCTTTTGTGATCCAAAGGACAATACTGTCTTTCAAATCACAAAAGATTTTATTTCCTATCAAGCCTAGCTCGGAATGCCATGAATTTTAGCAGGGACATTCCTAGGCTCTCTAAAAATTAAATGCAAAAAGAACCGACTCAATCCAACCTAAAAACCTACATGCGATAATGACCTCTAACTAACTACACAAAAGAGTGCTATGAGTGGCTCATGGTTTCAACACCCTATTCCACTTCAAATCATAGGCAACCATTCATGACCCTTCCCATGGTTAAAAATAGATGTCTACATACTTCATTTAGCATACACTGAAAAATCAAAGAAAATACACATCACTATCCAATATTAATTTTAGGGAGCATGGGGTAGGTATCTATCCTATGAAAAATAAAAGAAAATACACGTCGCTATCCAATATTAATTTTAGGGAGCATGGGTAGGTATCTATCCAATGAAAAATAAAAGAAAATACACATCAATATCCATGATTAATTTTAGGGAGCATGGAGTAGGTATCTATCCAATGAAAAATAAAAGAAAATACACATCAATATC
>JAESVK010000625.1:261998-275646 GCA_017140935.1 Hamamelis virginiana
ACCGACCGTTTGATCACTGTGATTTTTGGCGTGCATGACATACATAAAAAATGTATCTAATTCAACGGACAATTTCTCAAAACATTCAACCCATAGTGGTGTTTTGACAACAAGCTATAAAAATAGTGGCAAAACGAGTGGTAAGAGAAACTTAACCCTCTTTTAGTGGGTCTCTAAATTGGAATTCACATTACTTCACCCATAAAAAATAGAAGTAGAGTTCAAATAATGCAAGTGAATTGGTTGAATGGTAAAAAAAAAAGACTGAATAGGGGCTTTTGATTATCCAAGAATATTTTTAGTATTATGAGTAATATGAAATAGGAAGTATTAGAGGAAGGGCATTTGTGTCATTTTCGTGTCATTGTAATAACACAAACCAGAGGAGTGCGGGAGGCAATATTTGGAGCACGAATAGAGCTTCCCAAAAAAAAGAAAAAAGAAAAAGAGATATTAACTACACCCCTGTCCTTGAATCTTATTTTCTGGGGTCATCAAATCCATTATCTTGCACCCATATTGGAATATGTACCTAAACCTATGCAACATAGAGAATCAAAAATTACTTAAATAAAAAGAAAAGAAAAGATCTTTGGTGGATCCAGGACCTAAATTGACTGGAAAAGGCAAGACAGTTCTGTTCTGACAAACCTTCCTTTTTAAATCCCATAAAACAGTGCTAATAATTTACAACTCAGTTACCAAGCAAATAAATTTTTTAAGAAAATTAGTGGGAGAGAGTAACATCAATAAAACTCTCACCAAGCAAAGAAATCAATACAATATAATATGTAGAAAAACTCAAATTGCTGTTTCAGTCAGGGAGACAACTTACAACACCTGGCTTCAATGGACGGTCATTGCTGACCATAGAGCAATCATGAACGTCCATGCCAAGATAGTGACCTGGACATCAGGCAGCATAAATGTGATTAATAACATAACTGAATTGGTACTAGATATCACCCTAGTTAACTGAATAAAAATTTAAGAAACTAAGACATTTGGGTAACTTTGAAGTAATATTGAGATAAACTAGAAACCTATAGAATGTCAAGGGGATGCTTAGAGAAACCTATAGAAGTAGGGTTCAGCTGATGGTAACTGCTTTCATCATCTTTCAAGATTCCAATCTCCTTAAGCCCTCTTTGTAGCATTTTAACCTACACAAGCATGTAGCATAACTAACAAGGATTATGACATTTCTGCACAGTTAAACAAAATTTGAGGCTTCAAGCTTCTTGTAAGATAAAAGCCAAGGGTATGGGCTTATTAGAGTAAACTGAATGGCAAATTCATACTCCAAGAATGGAAGCCAGATGGCCTAACTAGGTGATTCCCATGCCAATGAATTACTCTGATGAATTCAATAGATTAAAAATCCCACAAGTTACATGAAGATGTGGCTCTAGGAGTTCAAAACAGGGACAGAATTACAACCTGACCTGCAATGGTTAGTAAAAGGCCGGGCACAACTGTCAAAACGTCTAGGCGAGCCTAGGCAATGGTCCTTCGGTCAACTCTAACAAGTTGCTCAATTTAATTTCATATATGTTAACTGTATGTTGCTACGCTCGGGTTTCCATCATGTTTTAAAGGCTAGGTCCAGGCTGTTAGACTTAGGCCTGAGGCCAGACCGACTAAACACTGGCTCAATTAATCAATTTGGCCCATGGCCACCACCACTGGCAAACTAGATTGTCTCTTGCCATTAATTTTGACAACATTTAGCTAGGAAGAACATGATAACGACAGCACATACAACAATGATGTCAATAGCATGATGATAATACATTCTGATACTGAAAAATAAAAATAAAAATAAAAAAATACATTGCTCATGGAATTATAGATAGCAACAAAACATCAACAAAGAGGGACAGCACTAGCAAGTTTGGGAATAAAGGAAATCAATCCAGATAATACATTACAATAATCCAAAAATACTAATTGCGATTTGTGTATGATGCATATCTAACAGGTTATAAGAATATGAGATAAGAATTATAAGAATATGAGATAAGAAACTAAGTTATCATATGCGTAAAAGTACTCCACACAATTAGTGAATACTTATCATTTCTGGCTGTACTGTAGGCCACCCATTTTACACCACCATTTCTCAGTGTGTTTCAGACTTTCAGTAAAAGAATAGACAATTTTTCATTTAAATTGCAGTTTCCCTTCAGCGTCTTCCTAGCTTCCTAGTTCGGGATAAAGATAGGTTTTCAAGAATCAAGAGAAAGAATACAAAAAACATAACTTCTTATTGTACTATCTCTTCTCAAAAGACAACTAGATGTAAAGGACAAGCAGAGATGCAAGAACAATCATAACAAATATCTATGCAGGTTATAAGCATATACAGGTTGTAGACTAAGGTATCATATGCATGATCATTACATAAACTTATAACAACACTAAGAGAATATCTATATATATATATATTTAAATTTACTTCTGAATGTACTGTAAGTCACCCACTTAACACAACCATTTCTCGATCTATTAATGATAAAGCAGACAATTTTATTCCCAGTGCACTTTTTTGTTTATGCCTTCAAGATAGTGAGCTACAGTGACATTGCTTGTTGGGGATAAACATAGGTTCTCAAGCATCATGAGAGAGGATACGAAAAAAATCTCCTTGTTTGACTCTTTTCCAAAAGATAATTGGACGCAAAGGAGAAGGCAAAATTGCTAGAAACTACAACAATTTGAATTTATTAATCATACCGAATAGTTGTGTATTTGCCGAATACTTGTGCCAGGTTTGCAAAGCTTCACACACTCCTTGTTTGTCTCCAAGATAAGATCGTAAAGCTCTTCCTGAAAATATACGTCCCAGCTATAAGCCTCATTTAATAGAGCTATATACCAAAGGTTAAGAGGATATTACGATTAAAATAAAACTACACAGAAGTTAAGATTAGGATGACAAGCCGGCAAGTAAAAATAATTAGAAGGATAAGAAGAGGGCTTCATTTAGCTATCATGAAAGGAAGCTGAAGAACAAGAATATATCTAGGCATGAAAAATAATTAAAAGACACTTATAGTAATCAGAAATTATGGAAATCATATTTCACTCTGTGAGGTGACCAAATTCCTAAGAGATGAATACAATTCCATACATAAAATGGCTCTTCTATCATCCTAGTTTCAAGGAACTTTGGAGGGGTAATCCTCGGTTGCATAATTTTAAACAGCACAACCAATAGGGTACAGTTCCCAACCCGTCAGGTAACAACTGCTCTCAGTCAAAGTTCATGGTAAGCAGCCCCTCTCCAAACTCAACTGACCTGTCAGAAATTTAACATCGATTCACAGAGGTTTATCGCCATGTTGAGAGACTGCATTAAAAATTAAAAAGCCATCTAAATCTTAATGGATCACACTTCAATCCATAAAGCCAGCCCAAATAACTAGGATAGGCTTGCTTGTATGTGTGCGTGTTACCATTGCCCAAAGGGACCCACTATGCAGTTGAAACTGTCCAACCTCTTAAAAGGGAACACATTCATCGTTGTGTGCATGTACACATATCAAATGACTCGACTCAACTAAGACTCATTCAATCCTTTCTCATCTCACAATTCATCCATATCAAAGACTTCATTTCAGCTATGCTCATATTCAATACATCTTTGTCTCTTGCATTCCTAGAAGCACTTCTCTACCTAGAATCACACAACACCTAGAAATATTTCTACACGTCATTTAGGCTCCTCCAATTCTATAGGGAATGTGTTTTTTTTCCAACCTCCAGTTTCTAATGGATGGTGGGTGTTTCTAAGATATTATTACTCTCTGGCATCTCTCGTTATCCATCATCACTCCCTTAATAGTCCCCTAGCTTTAGCAATCAGGTTCCATATTTTCTGTCATGGCCTGCTTATCCTAAAACCTTCTGATAATTGTTTGAACACCACTTGACCCCAAAAGCTTAAGTTGTTAGGGAATGGGTCAACAATGCATATCAAGCTAACACTCCCCCTCACGTGCAAGCCCCTGCTCACACGTGGAGAGATAGACTGATAAACAACGAATGAAACAAATAAACTGAAGGGGATGGAGGTGATGAGACTTGAAACTAAGACCTCCTAGAGACCAAAGCTCCGATACCAAATTAGAACACCACTTTACCCCAAAAGCTTACACTGTTAGGGAATGGGTCAACAATGTATATCAAGCTAATAGTAATAAAACATCTCTTCATAGTTGTAGTTTTGTGCTTATAAATAATTGTCGAAAATAAAGAAGAAAGAAAGAAAGAATCCCTAGCTAAGGACACTAGTCTGGCAACAGAGGCACACTAAGTTACACTATAACAGTCACATAGAACCATTAGAGTAAAAGATGCAGAAAAAGTGATATCTAGGCATGAGCAAAGATCCATTTCCCAACCCATAAACATAATGCATATTGCTACAACCTCTCTATGCAATGTAGTTCATTGTCGTGACAATAACCTTCAATACAAATCATTAGGTCTCAAGATATTCAGAATTACCGAGCAGACATTGCTGTAATTTGTATTAGGAAATTAATATGCTAACCACGAAAAAAGGAATGAAGTGAAACAACAAAGAAGAGAATCATATTTGTACGGCTGCAGAATGATCACATTATTATGATGTGATGTGCCAATAGGGATGGCAATGGGGAGGGGCTGGTTTTCCAATCTCCCATCCCTGTCCCTGATTATATTATTATTCCCCATCCCCCCGCTCCATCCCCCATCAGGGTATATTTTCTAGGAACCATCCCCACCCCTAAAGGGGCATACAATCCCCGTCCCAGCCACACCCCGCAATTTATCCTTTTTTGCTTTTTTGTTTTTCCTTTTGTTATTACTGCTAAAGTTGCTGCATATATTAATTCAATTAATTAGTTGGACCAACGTAATAATGCCACATCATTTTAAAGTGGGGCTAGAACCAATAAGAATGAAGGAAGGAAAGCCAATTAAAGTGCCACGACAAACGTGCTAAATCATATATATTAAGATCATATGATCATCTCGACCATTTGATCTTAATTAAGTTTATAGGGTTAGAGTGTGTATTTTAACACATAAGAATGATTTAAAATGTTAAAGAGAGAGGAGAAAATCAAGTGGGATGTATTATTCAAAAAAATAAAAGTTTTACAATATCACATAGGAAATAAAAAATCAAATGGAACTAATTTTTAAATAAAAATAGAAAAACTAATCAAAATGAGAGGGAGGAGAAATGTTAGCGGGTTCATAATAATAATTTTTTTTTTTTTTGATAATCAACAAAATATTATTAAAAGAAGAAGAGGACAAGATGTCCTACAATACAGAGGAAAAAGAAGTGAAAAATAAGAACCAAAAAACTACAGTTCAAGCAAACAAAATAAAACCACTACACGCACACCTCCACCCAATTATTCAAAATAATAAACAAAGGAACACCCCTAAGCTCCCTAGACACCGACGCCCAAAAAGAAGTCAAAAAACAAACCCGATCCCACAAACCAACAAAACTATCACACTTATCTTCGAATATACGAGCATTCCTTTCAAGCCAAAGCACCCAAAAAATTGCCATAACACCACATCTCCAATGAACCATGGCTCTCTTGGAAGATCCAAAAAGACGAAACTGAATATCCAACATTGCAAAAGACGATTTTGGGGCCACCCAACACATGTCCAAGGACTTAAACAATCTTTGCCACAAGCCATTGCCAAAGGACAATGCAAGAATAAATGATCAATGGTCTCATTATCAACCCTACACAGAACACACCATTGGGGAGAAATAAAAATACCAGGATTCCTTTTTTGCACCACCTCATTAGTAGAAATCTTTCGATGAGCCACAGCCCAAGCAAATATCTAAATTTTTAAAGGCACTTTCGCTTTCCAAATCATTTTGCACGGACTAAAAATAGGCAACGAAGGATCATCACATAAGGCATCAAAGAAAGATTTAGATGAAAAAAGCCCAGAAGAATGAATAGACCACAATCTTTTATCTTGAACCGAATGACACAACACCAACCCATCCAAAAGAGACAACAAAGAAAACAACTCCTCAAACTCCCTATCATTAAGATTTCGACGAAAATGAAAATTCCATGAAATCGGGAAAGAAGAAGACACCACAAAACTATCAATAGGAGCGTTATGAAGCAACGATAATGCGTACACCCGGGGAAATAAAGAAAGAAAAGCACGGTCCCCTCTCCATACATCTTCCCAAAACCGAACTCTATTCCCACATCCGACCTTAAAAGCCAAGAATTTACAAAAAAAAAAACTATAAACCCGGAAAATACCTTTCCAAGGACAACACCCAGAGACCCTAATTCCCAAGTTAGCATCCCAACCATTATCCTGTAATCCATATTTGCTTTTAATAACTTTATGCCAAAGAGAATCACCCTCTAAAGGAAACCTCCAAAGCCACTTCCCAATAAGAGCAATATTCCTCTTCACAATGTTACCCATAGCAAGACCTCCTTTCAACTTGGGACGAGAGACAATACCCCAGTTAGCTAAATGTGGTCTCTTCCCTTCACCCTTACCCTCCCAAAAGAAATCCCTCATCAATTTCTCCAACCTTGCCGCCACCTTTTTAGGCATTTGGAAGATAGACATATAGTAAATAGGCAAACTAGACAACACTGACTGAACCAAAGTTAATCTACCTCCTCTAGACAGTAGAGCTTTCTTCCACCCATCCAATCTTTTTCCCACCCTCTCTAACACTGGCTCCCAAAAGGAATCCCTCCTTGGATTACCACCTAATGGTAAACCCAAATATTTCATGGGCCAACCATCCACTTTACAACCTAACTGATTTGCCAAATCATTCAATTCAGAATCTAAAACATTAACCCCAGCTAAAACACTTTTTCTCAAATTCACCCTCAATCCCGACATAATTTCAAATACCTTCAAAATAGATTGTAAATTACTCACCTTACATAAAAGGACTAAATTAATTATGGTGAGAGAAAGGAAAGTTATATGGGACTCACATGCGTAATGAAACACATCAGATTCACATGGAACAAAGTTGTAACAGCATTGACAGATATTCCAAAATTTTATGAATACAATAAAGTATGAGAAGGTTGTGGAAGAATATTTAACAATTAACAAACATACTTGAGCAGAAGAAAAGCTACCACAGGGTGGCCAAGTACGAGTAAGATCACTAAGATAACCATGCAACTCACATCCAACATCCATCAAAACAAGGTCCCCATCTTTGATCTGTAAATATAAATTATAAAATTATTTAACAAAATGAGTCCTCTGTATTCAATGAAAAGAAAATCTCTCTTTTTTTTTTTTTTTTTGGGTGAAGATGGAAGTAGATATTAGCTTACAGAAAATCAACTTACCTTCTGATCATTTCGAGAATAGTGTATAACACTACCATTAGGTCCACCACCAACCACAGGGTTGAACCTGGTTAAAAAGAAAATAAAATTTGTAAATAATCAGCAGCATTCTTGCATAAAAAATTATCTATGACACAATTCAATTACTTCTTTTTTTTCACTGAACCCAACATCTTCATATATAAGAATAAAGCATGCAAAGCAGGTTTATATATATATATATATATATATATATACACGGAGATCCAATCATCAAAAAGGAAAGAGCTTACGCCATTCTTTGGGCACCTCTCATTTTGCATTCATATTCAACCTTAGCAGATAGCATACCCTCATAAGGAAATATCTTTGAATGGAACATTGTCTGCAAAAGAGCCTACAAAGAAAAAAATAAATATTAATAATTGGTATTGTGCAGGGAAATTTTCAAATAAATTCCCAGATATTTATCTATATGAATACACAGCTTCATTATAGAGTACACATGATCCAATAGATAGACTTGAAGATTGTCATCCCAGGTAAGATTAATTAAGAATCACGGTAGGAAGGTAGACTTGAAGATTTTGATCCCAGGTAAGATTAATTAAGAATCATGGTAGGAAGGTTATTGCATAAACTGCACTCGGAAGTAATATCCATAGATCCTACATCTACCTTTATGAAGAAATCATGAAGAGTTATTATTTAAGCCGATGTTGGTTAGAACTTGGAACAATCTTGACCTTGGTGAGATAGTACAATTTTGACAGTACTTTCAAATACGAGACAAAAATACATACAAATAAACATATTATTATTATCACCCGCTGGGGCAGGGGGGTGTTGCTCAAAGAAATTTAAATTGCCAATTCAGATGCTGAATACTCTATACAACCTCTGATGAGACTTGAGTACCAAGAAAAGAAATAGAGGGATAGAGAGAGAGAAATAGAAAGAAATAGAGAGAAGAACTTAGAGAGAAATCAGAGTATTAGGGAGAAAGAAAGAGAAAGAGAGAGAGAACTCAGAATATTTAGGGAGAAATTCATTAATCATCAAGTCTGCTCAAATAAAGGGTTTATCCCCCTTTATATAGAAAACAAACCTACTCCTACTAGGAGACTAATTAAAAGATAATTACAACCAAAAGATAAATATCCTAAATAAATAAAGATAAGATAATTACAACCAAAAGATAAATATCCTAAATAAATAAAGATAAATAACATCTAATTAAGATAAATGATAACTAATCCTATCTCCTATCCTTATGCATTATGATCCACATCAACCTCCCCACTCCATCTCAAATTAAAATTTTCAGAATATCTGATATTAATGTGGGAACAAATATATAATCAAATTTTCCCTGGAAATACGAAAGGCATATACCGAAAAGTAATTCAGTTTAGTATTCATTTCCAGGGAGAAAACCAACTTGATGGGAGTTTATTGGTCAAACACAACACTTATCACAAGAAAATTAATTCCACTCTAACAAGTCACTATTTAAAATGAACAAGTATATCTGCAAAATAACAATGAGTTTCTCTTTCCATTATTTAATCTTGTTGTATCTACTAACTGCCCATCACAAGACATAACTTAGTTGATGAAAACATCACAAGACCAAATAAGAAAATATTGAAGATGTTCACTGAAAACAGTTGACTATGCAGATTCTCGCATAATCTAAACTCATCTTTAGACTTGGAAGTACCTGGCAAGCAATTGATGCAGATTCTCTCATTAACTTAAGCTCTGCTGGTGACTTTATCCACCGTAACTCATGGGTGTAAAAACAAAGATCTTTCACTTTGCCATTGAGAGCTGAATTTTGAAAGGCCTCCAAATTCATATAAGTCGGTAAGGCAGTCTTCACATTATGAAACAATTTGGAGGATCCTCTTATCATGTCTGAAAGGATCTGCAGCCACCAATACAAAAATAAACTTAAAAGAACTATGTTTATTACACATGAACCTGAGCAGATGACATTGAAAAGTCCCACCAAGGAGATCACAACGTTTGAAAAATATCCATAGTAATGACAGGGTGAAGGCTTGTAATTAATATGTAGTGCATCTATTTACTCCTTCCCTCTGTGTGTGCATGTGCTCACGAGTACATGAAAAACCAAAGTTTGATTACATAAAAGAAAAAAAAATCCCTGCCAAAACAAGATGGATTGCATTGACATATACTTTTCAATCTAGCTTTTTCATGCTATAGCTGACCAACAGGACAGGACAGTTTTGCCTTTGCTTCGCACTGGTTAAAACTATGGCAACCATGAGTGTAAGTATGCTATTTGCAGAGAACACTACTGTGTACGGATCAACAGGAAGGTTCCCCACATGTATACGACTTAGTATAAGTGCAACTTGATGGACTGTTCTGGATTTCAGCATGAGAGAGAGAGAGAGAGAGAGAAAGAGAGATCCAACTCACCATATGTAACTTGCTCATTGGAAATGCCTTGTCAGCCTTAAATGTGTCCAACGCTGCATCAACTCCAGCAATTTGCCCTTGCCAGATAACATCCTAGAAAAAAAAAATTAAAATAAATAATATGTGCATATTTATTACCATATAAGAAATTAAATCCAGTTAAAAATAATGAAAATATATATACACACATAGATATATTAAAGGTAATTTTGATGTTTGGGTATTAATGAAAATGTAGTAACCCATTAAAATTGCCCATGAATTTTAAAAATAAATAAATAAAACTTAACAACAATATGGTTGAAAACATGCCCCAAATTGCATCTTTGTGTAGGCCAACAACAACAGAAATGTGAAGCTAATACCACAAATGTTATAAAAATACAAGAGCATTAAGTGTAGAATTAAGAAAAATCCTATCATACAAGTCTAGGCATACTTGACGGCTTGATTCTGGCATGAACATGCATAAACCACACTCGTGGCCTAAAACTGCTATGCCACCAGGTTGATGGCAGCCAGTAATATATAAATAGTCAGCATCTTGTCGAAATGTATAAGGCACGACATCGGTCATCATCTTCACGGGGGCAGCAGCAATAATCGCTAAACTATTCTCTGGGAGAAGTTCCAACAATCTTTTCCTTCTTGAGATGTATTCATCACTACTTATCCCAGGTGTGATTTCCCCTTCATTTAGTAACTACAGAGGGAAAAAAAAAAAAAAAAAAACAGAGGTAAGTTCATTAAATTTAAGGGTAAAAAAGGAGAGGGAAAAAAATCTATACTATACATAACAAGAAGCTACTTTCCTACTTCAATGATCTGGTCACATCAGTATTGCCATTTATTTGAAAGCATTTTTTGTGTTCCTAATATTTGGCAACTTTGCACTGGTGTGTACCACAAAATGCGTGCACCTTGCCGATATTGAAAAATTATATATAATAAAGGGGGAACTTTGTTAATTCAAATCACATCAATAAAGGTTAAGCAGCACCTGAGGGTGAGATGCAGGAGTCGGCTGTCCCACATCGAAGATCTTGGTAGAATATGCACGATGAGCAACAGCCTACAAAACCCAATTCACAAAACACCATATATCAGACTAAACTAAATTGGGCACCAAAACACACACCAGCACGCGAACATACACACACAGATATCCATTTAAAAAAAAAAAAAAATGAGATGGCAGCACAAATGATACCACCACCTGCCACCTGGAATTGATGCAACCAATTCAACTTTTGTTACATAACACTTAAGGGCCTTCTTGGTTGTCTCATGCATTTTGCATTGTATCATCATGTTTTGCATTAAATTTTGTGAACAGATCCATCATTGTAAATGGGGCAATTCAAGAGAGTAGCAGTCATCATCTTAAATGATAGTAAGTAGTCTAAAGTAGGAGCATTTGCTGAATTTTTAAAATTGATCCTACAGCATCAATTATGGTGATGGTTTCAACTTTTTTATATGGCACCATTCAAGATGATATTTCCACCTTAAATGCTATGCAAAACACAGATAGAGACATTCAAATGCATGGTACAACCAAACAGGCCCTTAATTAAAATAACATCTTCATTTATTTAAGTCCAACTAGTGACTGGGAACTTTCTACATAAACATACAAGCGCTAGGAGTAAAATTTAGACTAATATTGAATTGATAATTTTAATTAATTATCTAAACCCACAAATATTACAATTCAAGAAAACCCAGAATACATAATATTGAATTGATAATTTTAATTAATTATCAAATTACTTGAATATCGTTGACAATTCCCATAAAATTTAGACTAAAAGCTACACGAAAAATCCATACTTTCAACAATATATAAGAATAACTTAGTTTTCTAATTACTATAATTGAGATAATTATCGACCTAATGGATTGTTTCAAGAAAAGTACCCACTTTCCATAAAATCAAAAAATAAAAATAAAACAGAAACAGAAAGCGTTTTCAAAGAAGAAGAAGTAGAAAACTGTACGAGACTGGAGGTTCGAAATTATACGTACTTGATTAAATGGGATCCTCTGCAGTAGTTTTCTTACGAGAATCTGCATTGTTCGCTTCCCGCGCTTTCTTCGGCTCTTCCTGAAGCTCTTTAGCTGGATTGCTTTTGTTTCTACAGCTTCTGTACCATGAATTTCATTCTCAGTTTAGGGTTTAAGCAGGGGATGGACAATGGATCGGGTCGGGTCAAGTCGGGATTGGACAGGGCATGTCAATGTAATTATTGGGTCACTTGTGCAATTTTTTTAATTTTTGAAACTTAAAATTTCTATCTTTTATGTAATGAGGAAACATGTTTTTAGAAAACTTTTGAAAACCAAACAAAACAGGAAGGCTGGTGTTAAGGATTTTTTTCCTGTATCCGATAGGTACTGGGAGGTCCTGGATTTATACAGTGAGTGATATTTTCATGTAATAAACTAGTCTTTTGAATTGAAAACTGTGTCGACGACAAATGGTATCAGAATAGAGGTATCTTCTAATTCGGTATCACATCAACGCCCACACATCAGGATATTTGCACTGTTAGTGGATCCTCTTATTTCTAAGATGGATGGACAAATATGATGATCCGATTGCAACCAATACATTACTATTTCGAACGAGGAGAATATTCGAATTCTTATCCTCATAAGAGTATCACTATGTAAGCCTCGGGTTTACAAAATGACTATGGTACATTCACTTATTTGAGTTAGAACTTGGCCTGTGTGTATGTGACAATAAATAATTATGATTATCGCGTTCAAGAAAAAAATAAGAAGTACTCATTTGTCAAACACTTTGCATTTTTTATGTTTTTGTTGTTGTTTCCTTTTTCTTTTTCTTTTTCTTTTTCAAACAAGAAACATGTTTGGCAATATGAGGTTGCATTTGAATGTGTCGTACGTCACTGTTGTCTTTTAAAAAAATAGGAAATGACCTGCTTTTTATTTAAATTTTAAATGTTTTTAAAATAATTTAAAATATTAAAATGTATTTAAATTAAATTAACGACCATAGTAACAATGATAGTGAAGTGATGATTGCAGTAGTGTAGTTGGATGGTTGAAATTAGATTTGAGTCAACTTTTTTGGGATATTATCAGTTGAGTGCAGTTCAATGAACCAAGTATACTTGATTTGTAATCATCGCTTTTTATTTTCTTCATTTTTCCCCTTATAAGAACACTTACAAAGTTCTAACCAAAGATGTAACTTGGATTGGTCAAATGGAAAACCAAATCGAACCAGTTAATTTGATTTGATTTGGTTCGATTTTGAACAAGGTTCCATTCAATTCTGGTTTGTTTTTTGCTAAAATCGACTAGGTTTTATTTAATTCCATTATAGGACTCATTCCAACCGGCCTTTCTAATCTAAATTTAAAAATAGAAAATTATCTGCAAGTTCTAATTTGTTTTTTTTTTTTTTTTTTTATCCAAAAGTTCTATTATCTTTTTACTTTATCTAAAAGTCCCAAGATAGAATGCATTAGTTTTCTAAAATGCATCAGTTTTTAAAAAACTGAAAAATAAATTAATGCATTTCTTATTAAACTGATGATTTTTTATAAAACTGAAGCATGCTTATAAAAACTTATACATTTTCACATCAGTTTTATTTTAAAAAAAAAAAAAAACCAATTATTTCCTAAAAAATTCACCTTTAAAAACTTATTTAAATGTATCAATTTCTTGCAAATAAATCAGTTTCTGTAAAAACAAAAAATAAGTTGATGTGTCCGATGAATTCTTATAAAACTAAAACATGGCCATGAAAGTTGATGTATTTTTGTATCAGTTTTATATAAATTAAAAAAAAA
>JAESVK010000627.1:0-37450 GCA_017140935.1 Hamamelis virginiana
GTGTTTTTTTCATTTTTGGCTTTGGCTTTGAATGGAGTTGCTCCAATAGTGCATCCATTTCATTTTGGCTCAACCATCTTTTTTCCACTTCTACCCTCACTCTTTCTTATCAATTACATCAACTACCCTTCATTTATTTGCAAAACTCCAACTACCATTATTTTAATTTATCAATAAAAATTTAATATTAAATTGATATTATTTAATTGATAAAAAATAATTATTACATATGAGAAAAAATTGATATTATTAAATTAAGAAAAAATTTAATTATTACCATTATTTTTTTATAACCGTTGGTGGCTTGGTACTCTTTTCCATGTGAGAAAAAATATCTCTCTCTCACATGTTCTGCCCATACATCATACCCTCTCTCACCCTCTCGCCCTCTCGCACCCTCCTCATCTCTTTCTCTTCAAGGTTGCCGATCCAAACCCATAAAAGCCAAAAACCTCCATCTCTCCCCCATTCGGTTGCTATTCTCCCATCAAATACCCTTCATCTCTCTCTCTTTCTCTCTCCCTATCTCGTTCTCTTCTCCCATTCTCTCGTCTCAGTCGTCGGTGGCATGACTGGCGGCCGATATGGGTTCTGATCCGCAAAAATCGAAAGAGACTCGGGTCTGATCAGCGCAAACGAGTTGTTCATGGATGATTGAGGTCTGCTGAAGCGACATGGATGATGGAGGTCTGCTGCGGCGACACCACTGAAGGCAAAGAGGTAAGTTTGCAAAAAAAGTTTTGATTTTTATCATTCTCTGCCTGCGACTGGTTCGACTTCTTGAGTTTTTTTTTTTTTTTTCATTCTCTGTGACTGTTTGTTTGATGAGAAAATAGCTGGGAAAATGACTGGTTCTACTTCTTGGTTCGACTTCTTGAGTTTTTTTTTTTAATTTTTTTTTTCATTCTCTGTTGCTGTTTGTTTGCTGAGAAAATGCTGGGAAAGTGAGGGAAAGTGAGGGGAATGATCCAACCGTTTTGTTGGTTGATGAGGGGAAAATGGACTTTTGATCCACTTTGCTAAGTTTGGATGCTGCTACAGTTTCCTTCAAATTTGGGCAAATTTGAATACCTACTGTAGCTTCTTCAAATTTGGAGGAAGGGTTTGGATGCACTACTGGAGTGATTTTTTTGCTTCAAAAGCATCCATTTTGGCTTTGGCTTTGGCTTTAGATGCACTACTAGAGATGCCCTTAGAGCTCATCTAGCCAAAGCTATAGCTAAAAATACTGTTGCAAGCTAAAATGACACTATAGCGAGCTAAATTTAGCTTTAGCTCCCCAAATATAGCTAAGACTATTGGAGATGCTCTAAACCCCCTTATTTTGTAACAATTATTTGTATTACTTGGTGTCCAAAGAGCTTATAGAGATCAATCTTGATCAAGTGAATAGAAAATTTCATAACTCTCTTTCGTAATCTTCTGATAGTATTTTTTAAAATACTAGAAAATTTCCCTATGAACACTTTTATAACATTTTTTATTTTCCCTTTGGGTATAATTGTTGAGGTTCTGTTTGTTTTTCAAAGCCTGCATATCTATTTTGGTCTTTCAAACAAGCACATTCCTGCTCTTGGTATAGTTTATTGTATTTTCCAGATCTCTGCTCTTGCAAAATCTATACATATACTTGCCGACATGGAGGAACCCATTGGTTGTGTTTTAAAGAGAACAGAGGCTAGGAAACCTTCCACAGAGTGATGTTAATTCAATAATTGATAAACCAAAGATATCCATATGGTTTTAATGATTAGTTCAATATATCTAAAATGGATACAGCAGTACTACACCCATTTGAAGCATCTAGAACTTGGTGCCAAAATCTGATTTTTGGACCATAAATTTTAGATGATTGAAGTAGATATGCTTCCTGAAGATGAATTATATTATTTGCTTAAATGAAGCTTTGGGGTTCAAATCATATATGCATTGAAACTAGAAACGAACATTAGACTTATACACTCTCTGGACCAATGAAATGGGTAGATGCTATATATAATGATATCCCTTTGCTTTGATTATCACTCATTTTGAGACTACTGATGACTACTCTTCCATCTAGCTTGCAGATGGACTCATCTTGGAGAAGACATCATGTCCTTTAGGTGTCCTATTGATTGTTTTTGAGTCTCGACCCGATACACTGGTTCAGGTAAGAGGAATATCGCTTCTCTTCTTCCCTAGCGAACCTTAATTGATTGTCTTTGATGTCTTGGGAAGAGAAAAAAGGGGGGTCCTGCTTGAAGGGGTTTCCTGCGTCTCTGGATGGGTTTTGAAGGTTGATTGGATGACAGTGACTATTATTTATACCTTGGTCTACTAATTTTGTGTGAGGAACTAGGATTGTCAATTCTGCTGATCTGGCCTGATGCCTGCTTGTTTGGCCCGAAATTTTATGAGATGAACTTATTTTGAGTTTGGGTGGGGATAAGCTCTGTCAATATTTTGGCCTGAATTTGAGTCCGGGCTATGCTTTACTTGGCCTTAAGCTTGGCCTAGCCTGAAGCATATTAATTTATTTAGTATTATATATGCATATTAAATGTTATACTGTACTTTGAAGTAATAAAACTATTGGTCTATTGGTGGTTAGGTTGCTTATTGAATTTAAGGTCTTAGGTTCAAATCACGGTCAAAGTAGTAATAAAACTATTGGTTAGGAGCTTGCTTATTTATATAATTCTTTAACTAAAGTATTAATAAATTATTTGTTTAAGGCTGGCCCAAACTTCATCCCACATAATGGGCTGAGCTAGGGCTTGAGCTTCTCTTTCGTTATTTAGGTTGAGCTTGAGCAGCCTTAGCTTGACCCATTGACAGGCCTACTACAACATTCGTAGACTAAGCCATTGTTTGTATCTTTGTTTTTGTGGTCATTCAATTCATACTCAGCCTTTACCTATGCCCATGCCATAACCTCACAGCATGACCATACTTGCATACTCATATTTGCAGCTACATGCATTCCTCATGTTTGGAATTATATCTGACAGCTATTTTTATATGTAACTGATCCTTTATGGAACTTCAGTGCCAGAGAACTGATTTTACATTTTGTTAAAGCATTGATGCTTTTGTACATAATGATTGTTCTAGTATTGGTGATCCTTTGGAAAATAATTTTTAAAGTTTTATAATATTATCCATATTTTATGCTATCATCCTTTTTCTTCTATTTGTTGGTAAGCTGGGATTGTTACTGTAATCTTACAGCTGTTGTCCGTTAATTAATTGAGTTTCAAGTCCATGGTTATATTTGTTTAGTTTTGTATGTGTTTATGGTATTTTCTTGATCAATTGACCATTTTTTTTTTTTTTTTTCGTTTAAATGATTCAATAGATAGCTTCATTAGCAATTAGAAGTGGGAATGGTCAACTGCTGAAAGGAGGGAAAGAAGCCAAGCGATCAAATGCAATCTTGCAATCTTGCATAATCTTGCATAAGTTTTGTTGTTTTTTTTTTTTCCCCAATTATTCTGAAGCATAGTATTAGCTGCTTTCCTTGTCTTCATTTTTAACTTTTAGTTCCATTTTTTTCCTTGATGTTTCTTTGTACGTTTTTGTAGGTTATTACTTCAGCTATTTGAGATACTGTTGGTGAAAAGCTAATAGGACTTGTGACCTCAAGAGAGAAAATTCCAGATTTGCTTAAGGTGGGTATTGAGATTGAAACCGCTCACAATTCTTTATAGTATAAAAATTTCTGACTAGTGTTATTCTGTCCCAGCTTGATGATGTGATAGATCTGGTGATCCCTAGGGGCAGCAATAACTCGTTTCTCAAATCAAGGATTTGACAAAAATTCCGGTTCTTGGTCATGCTGGTTAGAGAAATCATCTTAATCTAACTTATAGCCTAACTAGAGCTTCTAGTGAAGTTTCAATTTTTTTGCTGTCCAGATGGAATTTGTCATGTTTACGTCGACAAGTCTGCTAATATTGATAAGACAAAGCACATTGTTTTGGATGCGAAGATGGATTATCCTGCAGCCTGTAATGCCATGGTAATTTCAATTTACATTCTATGTGACTGATTATCTGATGTCCATTAAGATGTATCCATTAAGATTCTGGATTTTTCAGATCTGACCTTGTGTAGTTATAGTGCTTGCATACTATTGCAATATTATCAGCACCAACCATTTCTGACATATAGCAGTCACTTAGTGTTGTTTACCTAACTGTTCTAATTAGGAAACACTTCTTGTACATGAGGATTTGTCAATGAATGGTGGGCTCAATGAGCGTATTGTTGAACTCCAACATCAAGGTATGCTTTTCACTGTAAATATCCCTTTACAGTTATGTTTAGAGTTTTAACATATTTGTTTAATACCATATCATCATTGCATTTAGAACAATTTTCCATTGAATAGTTCTATTGACTCAATGGTTCTCTTGGTATGTATCCAATATATATATATAACCAGGATTCTTATAGTTGAACTCAATAACCCAAATGGTTGGGATATATATCTTAAATATTAGAGGAATGAAATTCTAGCATGTCCTAATTGGAATTTAATCTAACTTGGAACAGGATTTGTAATTGTCAGTAGACTCAGTAAAATAGTATAAAAGTAAATTAGTTGATGGGAAAGATGTATTAGAGCCACTAAACAGCTGGTAGAGTCAAAATAGTCTCTTTTTAAGCAGTAGGTAATGTAGGTGTGGTGTTCTCAATCAAGAAGAGGAAGCCTGTGCTTGGTTTTAACTTAGACATGATTAATGCAGGAGATCTTATTTTTACTCTCATTGTTTACCCTCTGAAATGCCCTTTTTTTTTTTTTTTTTTTTTTAATGTTACTTGAAAAGATGCACTAGTGTCACATTCACGACTACCATCCAAGTTAATTTTGCTAGATTTGCAAGTCCTCCAGTGAGGTGCACATCTGCATCTTTAGGGAGGAGAGATATCAAGGATATTTGTCAGCTATTTTATTATATCACTCTAAGGAGGACAATAGTTATGACTAAGAGACAGCCACGCGGCAAGGGAAAGGGACTCCTCGACATGGGAGGGAATTTCCAAATGACGCACTCAAAAATTTCCTAACATGTGCAATATTGAGGGAAGGCGGTATCGGGTGCCTCCAAAATTTCCTGCTCGATTCCATCCGTCTGATATTATCGAGTTTGGTGATGACAAGAAGGTGATAAACACTGCTACAATAGTTTTATGGCTTGAATCTTGTGGAATTCTTATAGAATGTCTGTCCAATTTGTACTAGGTGCATACCTTAGGAACTAGAATATGCTGACCTGAGTACCTGACTACACACTACTACAATAGTTTTACTGCATAAATCTTGTGGAATTCTTATCAAATGTCGTCAAATTTGGATTAGGTGCATGCTTAGGCTCACCAGACAACAGCAATATATACGAATACTATTTTCTATCTTACATTCCATCTGATAAATGCTTCTAGATGAGGTTTAGGGCAAAGCCACTTTTGTGGGCTCTTGCTAATAAAATGTAATGGAAGAGGCAGACAACTTCTTTTGGACAAAACCAATCGTAAGGTGCCTTTGTCTTTGTATTATACCATTGCTTTCATCTTATTATGGTATGGCCTCATATAGTTACAGTGTGCATTGATTATTATAGCTAGGGTTTGAGAAGACCATTAAAATATTGCATGTTAAGTGACAGATTCTCATTTGCTTTTGCTAATGTGAAACTTCTAGAGTTGGAATCTGTTGTCCCCATTTAATGAATTTCTCTCTTTTTTTTTTCTTTTTTTTTTTCAGGAGAAATCATCTTTGCTTAAAAAATGGGGCGCATTCAAAGATCTGAACTTTCTAAGTCACACCTTACTTTTGCATATCACAAGGTTGGGCAGTCTTATGTTTTCATGTTCTAGTCTTAGTTTTTACTCTTTGTTGTCCTGTTTTGGGTTCTTACCTATCTCTTGGCTTGGGAATCCTGTTCTAGGTACTTTCTATTTGGTTATGCTAACAAATTAGAAATGTATACCTTAAGAAAACAAAGTAACTCTACTGTGAAGATGGTAAAAAATCCAGATTGATTGAATATCAGCCAGATAGAAGGGCCAAAAAGGAGCAAAATTAAAAAACTCAAGGGAACAAAATACAAATGCTACAATGCACTCATTTCAACCGAGACCATATATCAACAATCAAGTGCCACCCATGTAAGCAGAATTTTCTCTACTTCCTTCTTCTAATATCAACAAAAAAGCTAAGGCTTTGAAGATCACTGCAACAGCCTAGCAGACTAGCAAGAGTATCAAGAGGGCCCCAGAATGTCATTGCAACTTAAGATGCATTTAAGAGTAAGACCAGCACTGCTACTAGTCTTTGTCCGACTGTCTAAGATAGTAAATTGTTTAAAGCCATTTTCTTGTAGTGTGTAATCTAGCTTCTTGTGTCTTGTTAGGAAAGCTTTTGTATATAGGGCAAGCAGTGAATGTTTTGGGGACATTACAGCAGCACATTTAGCACCTGTCTATTGTCCAACTTTGAAACGGGTTTGCTGGGAAACTAGGATTCATTTGTTGTCCTTAAAGAGGGTTATTATCTTGAGCACTATTATCCTGGTTGAATATTCTCCAGATATGATGTGCCCATTCAGAAAATGGTGGTTTATTATTTATATAAGTGTATGATATGGAAGTAATTATATTTTATATGCTAGAGGTAATATATCAATGAACTTTGATTTCAAAAACCTTTTATTTTTTATGTTAGAAGTTCTATTTTATACTTAAGATAACTTGTGATTGTTGGTTGTTGATGATAACATGGCATATGAGGCACCATTTAAATAGGATGTTGTGATAATATGATTATAGAAGTGCTATAAACTATTTTTTTAATAGGTGAATATATAGAAATGTTCCAAAAACAGACAAGATGTTGCCGAATTTTTATCTAAAAAAAAAATATTTCTTAGTACAAGTTAATTTAATTAAATTTTAATTATTAATAGAAGTGTATGTGGAAACATGTATTGAAGTTTTAATGGACATATGATTTGGTTGTAGTTTGTATTGTTAATTTTACCATGCTTTATTGATGTACCTATACCTTTCTAGCTTATGGTAAATTAATTTTTCATGAAATGTAACTTTATATATCAATTGCAATATGAACTCATAAGTGCAACTCTATGTTTTAATGCAGGGGCTGGAGGGTTGCAATATATACAGATGAACATTTTGTTGATTACATGAAGATTGCGCACAGTTTAATGATTTGTAAAAACTAGATTATACAAAAATTGTTACACTTTTGGTTCTTAATTAAAAGATTCAATATTAATTAACAAAGTGTTGACTTGGTGATACTAATTTCTATATATATATATATATTTGGCAAATGCATGTGGGTTTTTTTTGTTATGAGTATTATATAGTAATATATTAGTGTGGATATTTTAATATTGTGTGCGCAAAAATGGATGCATGTTAGAACAACCATTGGTGAATATATATGATTTAACAGCATATATTAATGGCATATTAAAATTGTGAAGCATTTGCTATAAAAAAATAAAAATAAATAAATAAAATAAAGGAGTAAATGATGACACTTTTTAATTGTCCCTGTTATGAACATATCAAAGGCACTTTTAAAGTGTCGCAATTTACTGCCTCAAATGGGACACTTTTAAAGTGTCGCAATTTACTGCCTCAAATGGGACACTTTTAAAGTGTCTCAATTCATTGCCTCAAAGGGGACACTTTTAAAGTGTCGCAATTCATCGCCTCAAAGGGGGCATTTTTAAAAGTGTCCCTGTTGGGGACATATCAGGACACTTGAAAAGTGTCTCCTTTGAGGTGGTCACTTTTAGTGACATAGCCCGCAAGGACACTTCCCAAAGTGTCGTCAAACTCCTATGGGGACACTTAAAAAGTGTCCCCTTTGACAGTTTTTGTAGTAGCCAACTCTGATGTATTAGTAAATGAGACCTATGTCTTCGAAAGAGAATAGTATGTTCTAGACATTCTTTTAGGCAATTTGTAAATGGAATACCAAATTTCTTTATATATAAGTATTTTAGTCTTAAAACTCTTTTAAGAATATACTTAATTATTTTATTCTGAATCATCAACCAATATATGCTAACAACAACTTGCAACATTGATGATTAATTTAAGTACATTATATGAGTTCTCATATTTCTCAAATATTAAACTCATATTTAATCCCCACAAAATCAAGATTTTTAAGAAATTAGAATTCATATAACTTTTATGAAATTCATAATAGTACACTTAGTCGACATCGGTGGACTACTATAGTCAACGAAAATTCTTTGAAGGTCACGAAGAAAGTAAGAGGGAATGGTTGGATTTGCTTCACTCTTTTTGGTTCTCTCTCCTCTCTCCCCATGCTCGTGATCTCATCAACAAGCGGTAAATCCACTACAAACTAAATTGGCAAAGAATAAACCACATCGCCGAAAACGCACAGAGAGATACTGCTCTGGCGTCTACTATTTCTTCGATCTGCTTCTCTCATCCTCTCTCTTTTTCTCTCTCACTTCTTTTTCTTATCTTTGTCTTCCCCCTCTCTTTCTCTCTCTTCCCTTTTTTTTTTGCTGATGTAATTCTCTCACTTTCTCTCTCTTGTCTCTCATTGTCTCCGATGTACATCTCTCTCTCTCTCTCTCCCTCTCACTCAAAATATGTGTCTTTTTTTTTAATTAAGACATCTGAAAATGTATTTTAGCATTTTTTTTATCTTTATTTTAATTTTTTTGGCGTGGTGAATTCCATTTTTCGGCGTAGTGAACTGCATTTCCAGCATGGTGGAATCCGGTTCCAGCATAGTAAACTCGAGGTTCTAACGTAGTGAACTCATTTTCCAACGTAGTGAATTCGAGTTTCGACATAGTGAACCTAGGATTTCGGTGTAGTGAACCTTGAGTTCCGGCTAGTGAACTCGAGGGTTTGATTGTAAACGGCGTTGAAGGTGGTTAGGAAGGAGAGGTATTTTTGTCCAATTCATGCCAAAAGAACTTTTGGCATGGAAAATCTTTTGAGAGGACTGTTGCCATGAAAATCTTATAAATGAGGACCTTTGGTCAATTTCCCTTTTTTTTTTTTTGGTTTTATACCAATAGGACCTTGGTATAAGAGTGCTATACCAATAGGCCCCTCTGTTTTTTGATGATACTTGTATGTGTGATATTTAATTAAAATGGACTGAATTACCCTTGCATTTAAAAAAGAATCAGTTACTCAATAGAGACATGTGGAGTTACAAAACTGCTGATTCCTCCAATCACGCCGCCAAAATAGGGATCACGATATAGAGGTTTGGCATGTCTACTGAATACACGGACTCAAAACTTGCTTGAGAACAACGAGTCGATGAAGCATTAAACCTTGAAACCATGAAAGCAAGGAGCCATACAACCCGTGTTGTTCTCCGACCATCTTCTCTGAGATGAGTTCCAAAAAAACGCCGGCGACGAAGAAGAAATCCAGTTAGATTACATATTATTTTCCTATTTTTGTGGGGTTTTTTTTTTTTTTTTTTTTTTTTCATATTATATCTCTTATTAGGGTTTTTTTTTATTGTTTGGATGATACATTCTCTTAAGCCATGATTGACTGTGGAGAGAGAGACGTGACTCTCTGGTTTTTCCTTCCTCTTTGTTTCGATTAAAGATCAAATTTTTATGGACTTTGATGAAGAGAAATAGTAAGAATGCTCTTTATTTTCCTTTTTTGTGGTTTTTTTTATGTTTATAAGTCAGAGTAGGGTTTTTTTAATGGTTTGAATGATATATTACTCTTAAACCTTGATTGAATGTTAAAAAAAAATCAATTTTTCGGTGATTAAAATGTTTGTTTTGTTAGTCTGAGTCATGTATATCTGTATTTGGGGTTCCTTGTTTATTCAAATACTCAGACTTTAAGATTGATTTCTTACGATGGATTTTTTGCTCTTGGTTTCATATTCATGAATAAACCATGATGGACTGTGGGGAGAGAGTTGCGGCTCTCCTTGTTTTGTTCTTCCTCTTTATTTTGATTAAGATGATATTTTTATGGGCTGTGATGTTTGAGTCGTGACTCTCTGGCTTTTTCTTCCTCTTTATTTCGATTAAAGATCAAATTTTTATGGACTATGGTGAAGAGAAACAGTAAGAATGCTCTCTATTTTCCTTTTTTTTTTTTTTTTGGTTTTTTTTTTTAGGTTTAGAAGTCAGATTATGGTTTTTTTAATGGTTTGAATGATACATTACTCTTTTACCTTGATTGAATGTGAAAAAAAATCAACTTTTCGGTGATCAAAATGTTTGTTTTGTTAGTATGAGTCATGTATATCTGTATTTGGGGTTCCTTGTTTATTCAAATACTCAGACTTTAAGATTGATTTCTTACGATGAATTTTTTGCTCTTGATTTCATATTCATGAATAAACCATGATTGACTGTGGGGAGAGAATCGTGACTCTCCCTGATTTGATCTTTCTCTTTATTTTGGTTAAAGATGATATTTTTATGGACTGTGATGTTTGAGTCGTGACTCTCTGGTAATAATGTTGATGAATGATGACTGACATTAGGGAAAGAAGCGTTGATTGAGTCATGATTGAGTCGTGACTCTCTCTGTGTTTTCCTTCATTCATTTTGATAAAAGATCAAATTTTTATGGGTTGTGATGTTTGAGTCGTGACTCTCTTTTTTTTTTTTTTTTTTTTTTCCCTTTAAATTAGCTTAAAGATTTTATTTTTATGTGCTATGTTGTTGGGTGAGGACTCTTTGGTGTTAAACTATTCATGTATATTGTTTTTGAAGTAAATTTGTTTCATGGTCATACATAAATGCACATACATACATGACTCTGAGTTGAGGTTTATGGGTTTCGAGTCTTCATCCCATTGCTAGGTGCTGCAGAGAAAACGTTTGGATTAATGCTTTTGTTGGATTTCCTCTTCCTGGATGCTCCTTATCTTGTATCTTTTGCTTAATTTGCTATTGTGATTGACTTAGTTAAATATGAGTTTTCATGATTATCTTCTTCTTCTTCTATTTTTGGAGCATGGTTGGCTTGTTGGGCAGAGTCATGTCTCACCTGGGGTTTTGGCTTTCATTGGTTGCTAGGTTTGATATGATAAGGGAAACATGGCATGCGTGATGGTTTGCATTAGGATTTTGGCATGGGTTTGTTGGCGGACAGAGTCATGAATACATGGGCTTTAATTTTTGATGTGCGAAGTCATGTCACGGAGTTTTTTTGTTTTTGGACATACAATAGATATTCATGACTCTATATGTTTTTATTTATATAATATGATTCATGTATGTATTGCGCGCAGTCAGTCAACCCACATGCCATACTCTTTCAAGCCAATGAGATGCATAACCTCAACATTAAAGTCTTTCAAAGAAGGTGTGGTGGAGCTAAGGAGCATGGTCAACGTTAGAAATATACGTCTATGGCAAAGGACTCTGTTTCTTTTCATAAGCAAATCGTTGGCAGTAGACCAAAGTTTCCCAGATTATCTTGAAATGTGATGGAGCTTGGAAACAGTATGAGGATTGGGGAGGGATAGGTTGGGTGGCTCTTTGTCCTTTGCTGGAAAAGTGAGCGGCGGAAGTTAGATCTATAAGAGTGTTGTCTTCTAGTCACACGGAGATGGCAGCTTGTTCTTTACTTCAATGGGCAGTACTTTCCAAGGGGCTTCAAGCACATATATCAGAATTTAAACGGATCCAGCTTAGAAGTAGTGAACCTGTTAACTAACGATTAACTTGGAACTATGAAGCTTGCTCCATTTTTTTTTTTTTTTTTTTTTTTTTTAAAGCTGTTTGTAAATAGGGGTTATTTTTTAATGTGTGTAAAGTTGCCAGAAGAAAGGTTGAAGAAGCTCACAAAAATGCCTTATTAGCTAAGGGCAAATTTTGTTGCTTTTAGTGGATTTATCCAACTGTCCAGCATATATGTACTGACATATTTCTTAGTAATTGATATCCTGATGTTTTCCTAGAAAAAAAAAAGTATATATTGCAGTTTTGTCAACCAAGAGTCACACACACACACATATATATATATATAAAATTTTCTCTTCCTATACATGTATCTCTGTATCTCATATATGATTTTTTGTTAGCTGTGTTGAAATGAAAGATGGGGCCACAATTGATTTATGCTTTCAAAATCTTTTGATGTTTGGTATGAAATCATGTATACATGAATCCTATTTCAAAACACTCCCAGTGGGGTCCATTGCCAATGTAACCTACTTTAGAAAAATTGCCACAGCTCATAAGCCACATCACTTAGACAAATTCAACGGTATCCCATATGGGTTGTTCTTAGGACCAAAGGACGTAGAAGAAATAGGAGGCATTGAAGAGTTAGAAAATGAGATCAACCATATTATCAAATTGTATGACTATTCAAATTTTATAACGGTTCATGATGAAGCAGCTAGTGGGATATTTTGTATTATTGTCTTATCTGATGAAAGAATTTCAAATTCAAACACAATGTCAAATTTTAATCCATTTACGTTATAATAACTTTCTAAAATTAAGGATATTAAATTTGAAAATAATATAGTAATTAAAATCTAGCTGAAAATTAGGAAAGGGTATATTAGATAATAAATATTATTAGTTGACTTTAAATTTGACTTAGAGGGACCTATCGGTATAGGATCTTATGATTTGGACTTTGTGATAATAAAATTTGTTTTCAGGATCCTATTAATCATTTTCCCTTTTTTTTTCCATTGCACTTAGGATTCGACACCTAGCTAGATCTAACCTAATTCTAACCCTTTCCCCACTATACCCTTACCAAATTAATGGTTTAACTCCAGTGACTTAATCATCTAATGGACTTCTGCTGAACTTCTCCATTAATAATATCAATATTCATCACTAATTGATCGATGTAAAACAAGGCATAACTCTCACACAAAAGAAGAGTACTATGGTAAAACTTTATTTATTTATTAAAAGCTGAACACAAGCATAAATTGAACAATAGAAACAACTGATGGCATGCTTTCATTTTGTTACACATATAACGTACACTCACATGAGTCCAATATCACAATAAACTGCATACAAACTTATACTTGCAAACACTAGCACAAGAGCTTATTAATTAAGGATAAACCTCAATGATGGATCTTAAACCCAACACAGGACTTATCTTATAGCCACTGAAACCCGCATCTGTAAAGAGCTTTGCCCATTCTTTCTCATTTCTCTCTCTTCCCCACACCAAAACCATCATCATGACATCGAAAAAGAGTTGTGTTTTGATCGACTCCTTGTCTCCTTTCTGGCTCTCCATCACCATGTCCACGATAATCACCTTCCCACCTTTGTTGTTCTTACTTGTAATTGCTTCTTTGCATCGCTTCAGTAGCTTAATGCTATCTTCATCGCTATAGTCATGTATTATCCACTGCATGTTATCATTTCAAGTCACAATTATCAGAAACGGTGCCTATGTGTTTCCAACCCCTTAAGGAAAATATAAAACTACTTTTGCCTACCACAATCCAAGCAAGGTCCATATATCAATATTATATTAGAAGTGGATATAGTTATGAGCTTGGATCCGTTATATATATATGGATTGGTTTTCCTAATCATTCATTTTACCATTATTTTTATCATCCATTTTCAATACATCAATGTGGATTGAATATTTTGAGAAACGGATCGTTGGATTGTATATTCTGCTTATATATATACATTATGTATACCAAAAATTACAGTAATCCAACGGTTGGTTTCTGAAAAATGCCACTGTGAAAAATAATTATAATTAAAAACATCACAGTTTTTTAATGTGAGATTTTTTTTAAATCTTACTGTTGGATCAATATGATTTTTGGCATATATGACTTGTATAAAAAGAGTATCTAATCCAACTGTCGGTTTCTCAAAATATTCAATCCACATAAGTGTTTTGAAAACGGATGGTAGAAATAATGGTAAAAAGAATTGTTGGGGGAATATATATATATATATATATATATATAGAGGGAGAGAGAGAGAGAGTCATCATCTTATCAGCTATACCTCATTTTAACTAAAATCAGCTAAGAATACAAGCCCTTGGATTCCCAATCACTTAATGCATGATTCATGTTAGGATTCAAATCCAATGGCTCAAGGGTCTTAAATGATTTTAGTTAAAATGAGGTATCTCTCGTAAGAACATTTTTCTATATATATATACTCCCGATCAATGTAGTCTGTATATACCCTTATATATCTTATGTAAACATGAGGCTAATAGATAATTGTAGGATATAAATTTTGAAAAATTAACCGTTGGATTAAATATCTGCTTTAAGATAGAATACATGCCAAAAATCACGGTGATAACATCGCAATATATAAACTAGAAAAGCTATAACCACTGAAAGTTGTCACAGTTTATCCAAGTGACATTTCTGAAAAACCGACCATTAGATCAATTTACTTTTTGGCATGCATGACATACTTATATAGTATTTAATCCAATAGTCAATTATTTGAAACATGTATCCTACAATTATCTACTCGCTTCATACTCACATAAACTTTTATAAGCATATGCACACTGGATCATTTATATATATATATATATTCCCAATAATTCATAGGCGCTGTGATTGCAACAGCTTTGTTTTTCTTTACATGCAATACAGTTCAAGCCAATTTTTTGGACATATATTCATATATAGGTAGAACATTATATTGCAAAGAACAAAACAGCTCCAGCAATAATTGCTATCGTATGCTTGGAGGTATTTTTGCCAAATTTACCTAAACCATTTATGAAAGTTTTAGCTTTTACTTTCAGCCTTTCAGGCACTAGTAGAAGAGAATGAACAAATTTTGAGTTTGACGACCAATTAAAGAGACACAAATCAATTTTGAGCCCCGAAAGTGACTTTAAGCTAGCCTATGGAAAGCTAATTCAAACATGCATGGCCCTAATCCCAAACTATAAATAGATGTTAGTGCAAATTAAACCTGGTAAATACCTTTAGTAAAATTGCATCCGCAGGAGGAATTTCCACGAACATGTCCCCTCCAACATATTTCAAGTTGTCACTCCCTTTCAAGTCAGCAACAACATGTGGGAGGTCAAATACAGTGCAATCCAAGTGAGGGAATGCATTAGCAATGGGCTTGGCCAAAGTCCCGGTGCCGCCACCGACATCGACCAATGACTTCAGCCCCTCAAACACGCCCTTACAGTTACTAATCAAGATGCTACTAACCAAACGAGCATCACTAGACATGGCTTCATTAAATAAGTTGTTAAACTTTGGTTCATGGCCCCCAAAATCCCAAATTGTTCTGCCATGTGCCATACCAAATGGAGTAGTAGTTGGATCGTCGTTTTGAAGCCAAGTGCTCAAATAATGCCATGGGTTCATTAACATTGGATCGAGCATGGCAAGTGAAAATGGCATGCCACTCAAGGGATTGTCCTTTAATAAGAGCTGAGAAGATTGAGTAGGCACATACCCCTCTTCTTCTTCACCATCTTCATTCACTTTTCGTCGAGCAAAGAAGCCGGAGTGAACTAGAATGCGCATGAGGCGATAGACGCAACCAGCTTTTGATGGGTGGATTGGTAATGCAGCAGTGAGCTTTGATAGAGTCATGGGTTGGCCATGGCTTTGGATGATATCAGGAATGCCTAGTTGAATTGCACATTTGAGTGACATGGAGTTTATGAAGTTGAATGTGTGGTTCCATACATTCGCTTGAGCTTCAAGTAGCTCACTACCTTGCTCCCCATTGCCAAAATAATCCATAGTAAGTTGTCTTAAGCTACTTACTCTTATCTTTTTCCTTACCCTTTGATATCATTCTCTGTATATATAGTACTAGTCGCCAATGTAAGATGTCATTCATGACAAAAGATTGTGCGGCTTTCCTAGCAAAAATAAAATAAGCCAGACACAAATCATAGGATGAAAAGAACAAATGAGGTGGGGCAGATCATTAATTTTTCACGTGGGGTACTGAGGATTATTTGAGCTAATTTTTCCTTCTTTTTTTGGAATATATTAATTAAAATCATAAAGCATATCCTTAACTTGAGAATAATGAGATAACTACGTTTATTATTATATCATTTCACGAAACTTCATTAGATCACCGTAATTTTTTATAGCTATATTTTGAAATTCTGACATTAGATCACCGTGATTTTTGGCATACATGACATCCATAAATACAGTATTTAATGCAACAGTTAGTTTTCAAAATATGATTTTTGGCATACATGGCATCCCGCAATCATCTATAGATTTCATGCTTATATAACATACTGTAGATATATGTTTTTTTTTTTTTTTTTTTTTTTTGAAAAACTGTAGATAATATGTTAGCCATGGTAAGACGGCATATTCATGACAAGACTGTCTTTCCTGAAAGTTAAATAAAAATAAAGAAGGATGGCCAACAATAATATATTAATATGGAAAGTAGTTGGTCATGCACGTGGTAATCATTTTTATCTGGTAAGATTTGCTAGATCGTAAGAAGATTAAATAATACATCAATCGAGTCAGATTACTGAGTTTTGTTGATTCCAATTACCTAAACCTGGAAGATTCATTTGGAAGAATGTTTTAAATCTTCAATCAGTGGGGTAGGGTAGCACTTGGACAGAGGCGCGCTTATCCATTTTAGCCCCCGAAAAAGAAAGAAAGAAATTAAAGAAACTACTAGGGGTGTGCGCAGGTGGAGTGTAAAACCGCCAACCAACCCGCCCTTGGCGGATGACTAATTCTCCCACCCGCCAACCAACCCGTCTACCTCAATAACCGTCGGATTGGTTAATATATGGCGGGTTTCAACCGGCGGGTTGGGCGGATTGAGCGGATTGAGCGGGTGAAACATTACTATTTTTATTTTATAAACACCTATAGTTCTTAAAACCTTTTTAACAAGCAAAAACATCTCAAATTGGCAACTAACAATGCAATATTGTGTTATTTAGTAATTAAACTATAATTCAAACAATTCTTCCAATAATAATAACCTAAAATGCCAAAATAAATTGCCTTACAATAATAGAAGCTATTAACTAGATACATAATAGTCTCTCACATTGAATTTCAAATTTCATGTTAAAAAAAGTAACTATATAACTAGTCCGATCCCTAGTCCCTACATATCTATATCTATACTGTATATAGAATAAAATCTTTTGATTGACCAAAATATCCCTATATATTTGTAAAAGTATATAAATAGACATTATCCTCTTGAATGTTTTAAATTACATTATAGTTTTACCCCTTCAACTATCATTGATTTACACATTGCACCCGTGTAGTTTTAATTCGAACACATTGACCCTCTATAGTTTTCATTTGTGCCAGTTTTAACTATTCGATCTATCAATCAATCGTTTGATTTTATGTTAATCTTGTCATTTTTTGATACAGTAGTTATCTTAGATTACTAATGTATTAAAAAATATACTAGTGAAATTTTATAATTTTTCTCAATATATTTTAGTTTCTATAAATTATTTTTGTCATACAGTAAATAATTCACATAAATAAAATATACGAAAAAAGTCATGAACTTTCACCAATATGCTTGTAGATACAATAGTAGTCTAAGATAAATGTTAATTACATGTAAAAATAATGAGCATAATATTATTTTAAGTCAAAGAATCGAATAACTAATTAATAGAATGATGAAAAATATCATAAATGAAAATTATAGGAGTCAATTATGAGCCAAATTTGATAATCCATACCAACCATTAGGATTCATGACAAAAGATTGTCTTTACTAATCATTTTTTAGTAAAATGGCATATTCGACGGATGACCGACAATAATATTTTAGTGCCGACAATAATATTTTAGTAAAAGTCGGTGGTCATATATAATTTTCATTTATGATATTTTTCATCACGTGCTAATCATTTTTATCTGGTAAGATTAGGTAGATCATCGAAAGATTAAATATATAATACATCTGTCGAATTAGTTGGTGGGGTACGGTGGTAATACCCAAAAAATAAAAAAATTAACAAACTTTTGCTAAGATACTTAGACGTACTGGAGTGATTAAATCAATAAATATATATAATATAGGGATAGTTTCTCCTTACCGCTTGTTTTACCATTATTTTTATAGTTCGTTCTCAAAAGATTAGTGTGGATCTGTTAATCCATTTTTTAACAGGGCTATTAGATGGCCAGTAAATTGGTTTTAATTAAATTCTTTAATTCTAGCCAATTTGGATTAGTTTTCAAGGAGTTCGAAGCCAATTAGGAATGCATGTTCTAAGGAGTTTGTTGCCATCCAAACTCTTCACTCTTGGAAGATGATTATCAAGCCAAAGAATGAGTCTTGTCCGGATGGGAATAGATAGTAGTTGAAGATGATTGAGTTTGAGTAGTTGAAGATGATCCAACTTGTAGATGAAGATCCAGCTTAGAGATGAAGAAGATCCAGCTTGGAGATGAAGATGATCCAACAACTAGTTGAAGCCAATTAGGAGACTACTACTCAGAAGTCTATAAATAAATGTCTGAAGACCAACAGATTCTCCATCCCTCAATACACATCAACTCAACCGATGAATTAGAGAGCACCCATATCTTTTACCCTAACTTGAGATATGGGGGATTCCTTTTGTCTTTGATGCTGCTTGGTCGTATGTGGCTCCGCATCGAAAGCTCATTGATTTGAAGCACTTGTGGTTCGAAGAGGTAGTTCGAAGCCATTCTTTGAGGAAAGTAGTAATTTTGTTTCAAATGGCTCGAGGATAGTTTGAGCCGTACCGACGAACGTTTTATTGTGTAGTGATTAGTCGTTAATAAAAGTCTTTCTATTTTTCTTTCCATCTTCACATTCTTTTCCTTTCTCTATTTTATTTTATTTTTGTGCATGAAGTTTGCTTATAAGTTGTTAGGATTAATTAACTTGACATATCTCCCTAAAAAGTCCTCTTAATTGAGGCAGTCGAACCCCATCATCTAATTTTCATAACTTCGAGAGATTCGAACTACCTTACAGTGGTTCGAACTCCTGGAAATTTAAAATTGGATCAACATTTTGGCATGCCTGGTGGGACAAGTCAAGTGTAATGAGACTAATACTAGAAGCAAGCATGTTAATAATGAACTAGCAGGAGAGGCTGGTCTCGAGTATAGTAATTCTAAAACAGACCGCCCTGTTATAAATATGGATATTTTGATGAGAATAGAAGCCTTAACCAAGCAAACAAATGCAATACTCCAGCAAACAAATGCAAGATTAGAAGCTAACTTCCAGCAAACAAATGCGATATTGCAACAATTGGTGGAGAAGTCTGAACAAAGTAGAAGGCCGACAAAATATATTTGGCCTTTGTTGGAAAATTTTTCCAATAATTTGGCAAGTCGAATAATGATCAATATAGAAAAGGCTATCGAAAAACACACGGCTATAATTTTAGATAGATTACCCTCGAGGGGTAAAGAACTTCTAGAGAACCATCAGAACCCACTAGGCCATTGCTATAAAATTTTTCTAGCAATATAGAAATTCAAATAAAAATATCGAATGATCGTTTTGAAAGGGAAAACCATATTAAAGAGACATTCGGGGGTACCATGAAAAAGAAATATTTATAAGGCCCACTAAAAAACAAATGGAAGTGTCTAAGTTAAACTTGGGAGGTACTATAGGGTTCGAAGTGAAAATAGTATTGTTCGAACCGAACAAATTGATGGCCATAACAATGTACATGATTGTGATGACCAAAATGATGAAAAAGATGGCCAAAATTTATTTGCTGTAGTATCCGTTGACCAAAAATGTGGCCAAAACCATAGAGTTTGTGGCCAAAATTTGGTGGTTAACGAAATAAGTGATGGCAAAAAAGATGGCCATAATTCAATTTTACATGAGTGGAAGCATTTAGATGAGCCACTCCATGTTGATTTTATTTTCAATGGACCTCCACCGATTACTTTGGACCATCACAAAAATTTTGGTATTGTCAAAGAGAGTGTTATGTTCGAACAAAGCAAGAAAACCACTCATTTTACATGGGTAGTTTCATATCCAAATTGAATTTGTGGAGCTCATCAAATTAACATCAAAATGGATGGGCTAATCAAAATTTTAATATTGAAGAGTTTTTATCAAAAGTGATTAAGTTGATTCAATAGCTTGGCCAAAATAATTGACCTCAAAATGACCAAGTAAATAGCCAAACAAATGGCTAAGAATTTTTTTTTTTTTTTCACTTTACTGGTATCCGACAGAATGACCAGTTTTCTTATGAAATTCATAATTAATTCTAGAAAAATTATTTACGAATTATGTTTGTTTCTATGGCTTCTTAACTTATTGAAGTTGAACTCCACAAAATTTCATGTCATTTGAAGATGGTTTGCATACCTCAAAGTGGTTTTTTCTACAACCCAAAATGTGCTGGAAATTTCTGCTGCAGCATGTACCCTGACTTGAGAGGTCATTCGAACCTACCTAGACTTGTCCACAATTAATGAAATTTTTTACACATGTTCCTTTTCATGTCTATTTTCAGTCTGTAAAATTTCATTGAAAAATAATTTGTGGTTATGTTTTAAAAATTCGAACACCGCTAATAGGTCGGTTCTGTCTTGCATTTTCCAGCAAAGATAACTGAACTTTAAGGGTACTTCGAACCTAGTTAAAGTGGCTCAAAGTTTTTGAAATTTTATGGACAAATTCATTTGCATGTTTATTTCCACTGTAAAAAATTTCAAAGCAAAATTTTTGTGGATATTTTTAGGAAATTTGAACGCTGTTTAAAGGTGCTGCTGTCATGCATTTTCCACCACCAAGGAAAAAGAAAAATTCAAAAGATCATGAATTTATAAAGCCAATCATGGCTATTTTAATGTGAGTTCACCATTCAATGAAAGGGTTAAAAAATCATTCCAAAACCATGAGTTCATAAAGCCAATCCGTGGCTAAATTAGGATGAGTTCATGGTGGTGTTTCGATGGTTCCAGCAAGAATCAAGAGTAAGGCCAAAAATTAAATAATAAAAAAACGGCCATTTGAATCAACTCTTTTAAAAATTAATTCTCAATTTTTTACAAGAGTTCGGGGGGTATGTTAATCCATTTTTTAACTGGGCTATTAGATGGCCACTAAATTGGTTTTAATTAAATTCTTTCATTCTAACCAATTTGGATTAGTTTTCAAGGAGTTCAAAGCCAATCAGGAATGCATGTTCTAAGGAGTTTGTTGCCATCCAAACTCTTTACTCTTGGAGGATGATTATCAAGCCAAAGAAGGAGTCTTGTTCGGATGAGAATAGATAGTAGTTGAAGATGATCCAGCTTGTAGATGATGATCCAGCTTGAAGATGAAGATGATCCAACAACTAGTTGAAGCCAATTAGGAGACTACTACTCAGAAGTCTATAAATAAAGGCCCGAAGACCAACAGATTCTCCTTCTCTCAATACACATCAACTCAACTGATGAATTAGAGAGCACACATCTCTTTTACCCTAACTTAGGGTATGGGGGATTCCTTTTGTCTTTGATGCTGCTTGGTCGCATATGGCTCCGCATCGAAGGCTCCTTGATTTAAAGCACTTGTGGTTCGAAGAGGTAGTTCGAAGCCGTTCTTTGAGGAAAGTAGTAAATTTGTTTCAAAGGGCTCGAGGGTAGTTCGAGCCGTACCGACGAACGTTTTATTGTGTGATGGTTAGTCGTTAATAAAAGTCTTTCTATTTTTCTTGCCATCTTCACATTCTTCTCCTTTCTCTATTTTATTTTATTTTTGTGCATGAAGTTTGCTTATAAGTTGTTAGGATTAATTAACTTGACATGTCTCCCTAAAATGTCCTCTTAATTGAGGCATTCGAACCCTATCATCTGATTTTCTTAACTTTGAGATATTCGAACTACTTTACAGTAGTTCGAACTCATGGAAATTTAAAATTGGATCAACATTTTGGCACGCCTGGTGGGACAAGTTAAGTGTAATGGCTCCTAACACAAGAAGTAAGGAGGCCAATGGAACATGGCCCGAGGGTGAGGAACAACAACCCTGTAAGACCCGTAAGAAATCACCATTACCCTGTGGAAGAAAATAGAGGTATGGGTTTCGACCCCCCGAACCTCGAAGAGGACCAGTTAGAGGAAGACCAGTACCCATGAGAGATCCCATCAAAGAATGGGAAGAAAATGAGGATGAACATCGATATCAGAGGATGGATGATAGGAATAGAATAATCGAAATCATCCAAGAAGTGGTAGGTCCTTTAGCTCGGGGGGTAACCACACCTATTTATAGAAAGCCCTACCCATAGTGGATGGATAGGGACTTCGAGTTCCCTAGAGAGTTCAGAGTCCTAGAGTTTACTCTTTTTGTAGGGGATGGGTCACAGTCCACAATAGAACATGTAGGTAGATTCACTGGATAATGTGGGGAATTGGGGAATAATGATTATCTCAAATTGAGGTTGTTTGCAAGCTCCCTCACAGAAGTGGGGAATAATGATTATCTCAATGATTAAGGGCATTTTTGTCCTTTCATAGCCAAATTTAAGTCACGTGATATCACGTGACACTATAACCGTTTAAAAAACAAACGTCCAAGTAACGGAGGGGTGTAGTTTGCCAAATTTTGAAAGTGCAGGGGGTCAAGTGTTCACTTTTAAAGTGTAGGGGTGCAAAGTGTTTTTGGCCCTTTGTACATGGGTGCAAAGTGTATTTTCCCCTTACTAAAAACATACAAAGACTGCTTTGCTTGTGGGTATGACCAGTTGCCAGGTTTGGATCGAACTCTGGTAGAACACAAGCTACCCATCAAGGAAGGTTTCAAACCCTTCAAACAGCCCCCTCAAAAGATGTCTCCAGAAGTTGCCCCAAAGGTGAAAAAAGAAATTGAGAGGTTGCTAAAAGCAGGATTCATTCGAACAGCCAGGTATGTGGAATGATTGTCTAATATAGTGTCTGTAACTAAAAAAAATGGCAAAGTTAAGGTGTATATAGACTTTAGAAATTTAAATCTAGCCACCCCTAAGGATAAAATATCCAATGCCAATCATTGATATGCTATTAGACAGTGCATCAGGCAATCAAATGTTGTCTATGATGGATGGTCATTCTAGTTATAATCAGATTTTTATAGCAGAAGAGGACATCCACTACACAACATTTAGATGCCCTGGTTTAGGCACCTTCGAATGGATAGTAATGCCATTTGGGTTAAAAAATGTTGGGGCTACCTACCAAAGGGCCATGAACACAATTTTTCATGATTTCATATGCATATTTATAGAATGCTACATTGATGATATAGTTATCAAATCACCTAACAAAGAAACTCATTTGCAGTATTTAGAAACTGCCTTCGAGCGGATGAGGACATACAAACTCAAGATGAATCCACAAAAATGTGCATTTGGAATTGATGCTAGGAATTTCTTGGGATATTTGGTCCACAAAAAGGGATTTCAAGTGGATGCCAACAAAGCTCAAGCCATAATCCAAGCCAAGCCACCATCAAACAAGAAAAAACTGCAAAAGTTCTTGGGGCAATTAAATTTCTTGTGAAGATTCATATCCAATGCAGTAGGAAAGACAAAAGTGTTTTCCCCATTACTGAAGCTTCGAGCTGAGTTTGACTTCGAGTGGGAAGAAATACATCAGAAGGCATTCAAAGCCATCAAGCAATACTTATATATCAACTCCACCAGTACTTATGGCCCCTTCGTTAGAGAGGCCAATGAAGCTTTACATAGTTGCAGCTAAGGAGTCAATTAGAAGCATGCTGACTCAAGATAATAAAAAAGGCAAGGAGCAGGAAATTTATTATTTAAACAGATTTTTGAACAAATGTGAATTTAATTATTCATGAAGAGAAAAATTGTGCTTAAGTTTATACTTTGCCGCTGTTAAACTAAGATATTATATGTTGCCTCGAATTGTTTTAGTGATATCCAAAGTTGATATAATAAAATATATGTTGACTAAACCAGTCCTTAACAATAGGATAGGGAGATGAATGATTACATTAACTGAATTCTATATTAAATATATCCCTCAAAAAGCAGTAAAAGGCCAAGCATTGGCTGACTTTGTTGCTGATCATATAACTATTGAAATCCCAAGTGAAGAAATGATTACCTTTTTAACAACGACAAGATGGAAGCTCTGGTTCGATGGATCCAAAACCTTCCAGTTTTATGGAATTGGGATTATTCTAGAATCCCCAATAGGGCTTTGAATTAAGGTAGGAATGAGAATTCAAGAAAGACTCTCTAATAACCAAACAGAATATGAGGCCTTGGTTTTGGGTTTGGAAATCCTAAAAGAAATGAAGGTTTCTAAGGTTGAAATTTTTGGGGATTCACAATTAATAGTTAGACAGATTCAAGGTGAATATCAGTGTTTGAGTGGGAATTTAATTCACTATTACCTAGCTGTAAAGCACTTCCTTCATTGGTTTAAAGAGGTAAATATCACCTACATACCTCGAAGTGAAAATGAAGAGGCCAATAAAGTGGCCCAAGATGCTTCTGGATTCAAAATTGTAATGGCAGAAAAAACACTGCAATATAGACAAATAATCCCAGCTTTATCCAAAAGAGGAATCCCAATGGAGGTCTTGGAGATGCATAAGGGGGAAACTAATTGGAGAGCCCCAATTAGTAAATATTTGGAAAATCCAAACCAAGAAGCACCTCGAAAGATAAAATTGCAGGCAATCCATTATGTATTGTATCAGGGGGATTTATTTAGAAAAACTGTTGAGGGTTTATTACTGAGGTGTATTGATAAAACTTCAGCCATGACAGTAATGGCAGAAGTTTATGATGGCATCTGTGGTGTCCATCAGTTAGGCTTTAAAATGAAATGGCTAATAAAAAGGCATGAGTATTTTTGGCCTTCAATGGCTAAGGATTGCATGGAATATGCAAAATGATGCCAAGCTTGTCAAAAACATGGCCCTGTACAACATGTACCGGCTATTGAAATGCATCCAATTATAAAGCCTTGGCCATTTAGAGGATGGGCTATGGACTTAATTGGAAAGATTTACCCACCTTCCTCTAAGCATCATGCTTTCATAATAGTGGCAACTGACTACTTTACTAAGTGGGTCGAAGCTAAACTTATGAAAAGTGTTGATCAAAGAGATTAATTAATTTCCTAAGGAAGATAATTACATGATTTGGGATTCCTCATACTATCACAGTAGATCAATGGACTATTTTTACTGGGGAACAAGTCAAGGAATTTGCTCAAGAGTTAGGAATAACTTTTACTCATTCAACCCCATATTATGCACAAGCCAATGGCCAAGCAGAAGCTATTAATAAAGTTCTTAAGAACAATATTCAAAGATGATAAGTGAAAATCCTAGGAATGGCATGAAACCTTAGTATATGTTCTTTGGGCACATCGAACTTCAAAAAAGACAAGTAATGGTACCACTCCATTTGCTTTGACTTATGGGCATGATGCAGTATTACTAGTAGAAATAAATATAAAAAGTATGAGGATTCAAAGCCAAGATAGGTTATCAAAAAAGGAGTATCAACAAGCTATACTTTTAGAATCTGATGACATAGAATAGGCTAGGGTTAATGGTCTTAATCAGCAAAAGAAGATTGTTGCAAGAGCCTATAATAAGAGGGTTCAAGCTAAGAGCTTCTATGAAGGATATTTGGTGTGGTCCTGCCATTAGGGGCAAAAGACCATCGATATGAAAAGTGGTCCCTTAATTGGGAAAGACCTTACCAGATTCATAAGGTATTAAGAGGTGGGGCATATCATTTAAGAAATTTAAATGGATATGTTCAATTAAGAAAAATTAATGGAAACTTTTTAAAAGCTTACTATCCTATTATGTGGGAAAGTAAAATGCGGGAAGAATAAAAACACCTCTTGACAAAAAATATGTATTTTCATTAATAGCAAAAGTGAAATACATAGATTTACAATGGAAAGCAAAAAATATTCAAAGGCTTTACAAAAATAGCCTTGAATCTCCACTAGCCCTTCAGCACTTGCTCACAAAAAGTGATAGTGTCTTGAGCCTCACTCTTTGTAGCGATTGACCTCTTCAAATCAACCTTCGAATTGACAGCTGATGTTACCAAACCATCTCTGCTTTGGGCTAATGTTAGCAATTCCTTATCCATAGAGGAAAGTTTGTTGTCCACCACAGCCAGCTGTGCTTGCAGCTCTTTAATTTAATTAGAAATCTCTTGTTTAGATTGAATGAGCTTTTGCTTTGATGAAGAAGTTGATTGCAGTTTTTCATTGTGCTCCTTTAGTTGATTCAAGGCAGCTTTGTTGTTGGTTTCTAGTAGCTCGAACTGGCTCAAAGAAGTCTGGGCAGTGTAAGCATTGATGGTTGCATTCTGGAGAGAATATGGTAGGGGTAGCAATGAAGGTCTTTGTAGTACTTGAAATTTCAGGGGATGCAATTAGAAAGCTGTAAGCTTTTGAAAAAGAATCAAAAGCTGCAGAATCAAGAAAGAAAGGGAGGTTCTGGCTAAGGGCATTCTTTATTACCAATTGGGCTTGAATAATCTCATTATCTTCAATCACTAGCTTTGGAGGTACTTTATCAGTATCAAAAGGCCAATCTTCACTGAGAATGGCTTTAATGGAGGGGAGTTGAGTTGAAGGGCCAAGAGAAGAGGGAGACTTCGAGCCAGAAGGAAGGAAGGGTGTGGACCTTATTGAAGAGATTGAAGAAGGCCTCGAGCTGATGGGAGATGGTGATCGAGGTTTAGCAGGAGAAGAAACTGGAGGAGGAACTGGAGAATCAGTGGACTCACTTACCCTAATAGGAGGAGTATGAGGGTCTAAAGGAAGTGAAGGAAAAAGAAGGGGTCGATGAGGCACTATAGCCAGAGAAGAAGATGGCCTGAAAGGAGAAGGGGGAGAAGGAGAAAGGGTTGGAGAAGGTGTTGCCCTTGGAGTAAGAATTATTCCAGGATCAACAGGAGTAGATGATAAAACCTGAAAGTCAATAAAAGTTGGTAATTTAATACATTTAAAGGGATGCAGGAAATGTTAAAAGAAATGAAAGTATTAATAAAGGGGGTATACCTGCTCGAACAATCTCTTTGGAGCATACCTTTTCCTTTTAAGAAGACCTATTGATTGCTCAGAAGCTTTCTCCTCAGCTAGATCAGCAGCTTCGTTAATGGCTTCAGAGGTAGCAGTTAAAGGAAGAGGTTCAGAGAGCTTACTTTCTTCCATTTGTCTGAGAGTTCGAAGCGTGTTTCTGCCTTTAGTTTTGATATCCTTTTTAATACTGGCAATAGGTTTCAAATCCTCAGTCTTTAGACTCCTCAAAAACCACAACCACACCTCGAAAAGGATTTATTCAATAAGAGATAGTTGAAGAAGGAAGAGGTGGTGCAGGTTTTACTATAGTGACTGAAGATGACCTCGAACCATCTAAATAAAAGAGAAAAAAATTTATTGATAGATGTTTCACATTAATAAGAATTAGTAATATAAATACGAGTAATTTGTACCTTTAGTTTCAATTGGCTTTTGAAGAGAGCAGCAGCTAGAACATGCACATCTTCTACAAATAAACCTCATAGAAAGTTCAATAAAGTCCTCCCGGCGTGTTAACTGCTCTCGACCCAGAAGAGTAGGGTTAGCTATGCGTAAGGCAGGGGAATGGCTTGTACAAAGCCAAATTTCCTTGCAAACTGAGCTGGTATATATACTTCAGCTCCACAAGTAAAAAAAGGTTTTCTTTTTGTTCTTCAAGATGGATTTTGTACTATGATGCCCCATCTGGATGTCTCTTTGAACTAGAAAATTATCCCATTCAGGTTTGAAGGTATCATCTGTATGGGTTAAATATTTTTTAAAGGACTTTGGCCAAAGAGGACCCAAAACAGAATTATGAAAGGGAGTGAAGAAAAACAATGGTGGATTTAGATCGAGGAGATAAAAATGATGGAAGCATTTGAGAAAAGAGTTGGTTGTTGGAGTACCTTTTAAGATGGATTCTCCAAAACAACATCCATGAGGAGGCTCCTCAGTCAAAAAAGAAGGAACTAGAGAGGGCAAATAAGCTTAGAGCCAAAGTTGAAGGATCTATAGGGGACCTCCAACTTTGCTGGTTAAGCTAGCAGTGCACAGCTCGAAGCAAGATCTATACAAGTGGGCAAGAACAAAAGAAGCCAAAGGTAAAATTTTACCTGAAGCTAGAAGTTTAGCGAGAGGAATAAATTGAGTGACAACCCTCTGAGATCGAGGGAAAAAAAAGTGACTTGCAGAGCCAGAAGAGAAGGAACGCACAATGTTCTCTGTCTGATACCTCAGGAGTTACACCCATATGGTCTCTGATGAAGTTGGTATAGCCAAGTGCAGCTGAAGTAATGTTGATGTCGAAGTCCAAGTCGATATCCACCATCAGCAAAGGAGTAAATTCATTACCTTAAGCCTTTAAACCAGTGAGCTCACAAATGTTAAGTACTGTGGGACCCATGAACCCACATAGAAAGATAAAGGTGTTGCAAGAAATTGACCAGAAGCATAAAGCACTGGCGATGAGCGGTTTGTCACTCGGGAATTTTCTGGTAAACAGTTGAATGGCCTCGAAGATTCCAAACCGCTTCCATGTTTCCCCCTTATAAGCTTTGAGCCGGGCCACCCATTCATTCCATTTAGCTGTTGATGTAGGCCAATGATCGATGGCAGTATTCACTCTCTAATCAGAAAAACAGAGGAGACGATTTGGCACAAAAATGCTTCCTGGCCATGAATTAGAGGATAAACATTGGCAATTGACTAGTCGATGTTCTCCTTGAAGTAGGGGCCCAAAGCTCTAATGCGAACAGCAGTATCGATATGGGAGATATTATACTCCACGTCAAGGGTAGCAGGAAATGATTCTTCATCAGCCCTAGAGGCGTCTTCGAGGAGTTTTACATTGTATTTCAAGATTAAGTTGAAAGCTTTGGTGGTAATGGCAGAGATTTTGGATGAAGACACCATTAAAAAAGACTGGTGTGTTTGAGAAAATAGATCAAACAGTTGGAATGCAAAGCAACTGTTAGCTTAAGAAGATGAAATACTTGGGAAAGACTGAACAATAAGAGAAATGGCGGCAGAGAATAGTGAAGTTTAAATGCTGAAAAGACAGTTGGGTGAATAACGGCTATAGAAGTGGAATGGTTTCCGCTAATTCAAAATTTTCAAAAATTTAATTAGTGCGAGGGGTATGCTAATCCATTTTTTAACACCAGCCAGTAATTGGCTGACACATGTTAAGATAATTATAAAGAACATAAAACTTGGATTTAAGGAATTGAGAAAGCCGTTAATAATAATAATAAGTCCTAGAAATTAGGAATAAATCAAAGGGTTATAATTTCGAAATACAAATAAAACAGAAAAAAAAATTATGTTTGTATTTCTCAAAAATTCAGGGGTTGCCAGCTGTCAAATGGAGAGATATCAGCAAGAGTTCGAAGTGGCAAGAGTTTGAAGTAGAGAAGGATTCTTTAAGATAACATCATGGGATATTCAACTTGAAGAAGGAGTCTCTATAATTTGAGAGTAGTAGTTTTGCGAGGAAAGAAGTTTGATGAATTCAAATTTGAAGAGGAAACTAAAGATTAATATTATAAATATGGAATTCGAGAAATAAAGAAGGCATCTCAAATTTACACAACAGCTTCATAGCTTCTTTCTTCTTCAAGAAAAGTATTTTGAGAGCTCTGCTGCCGCTGACCATCAAGGTTCCACAGTGGGATGTTACTAGTTACGATTCGAAGCTCATAGTTTGGCAATACGGGAAGTTTGAGGTACCTAGAAAGAAAAGCTGAAAGAAGTTCGAAGTTGCTCTGGGAAAGTTTGGACCATCCAGGGAGGCAATTGAAGGAAATTTGAGAACAACAAGAGGAAGTTTGGGTTCATCGAGAGTTTGAGGGAGTTGATTCTTATCATTGAATTAATCTTTGAAACTTTTCCAAGGATCGCGTTTTTTGTTACTGCCTCGTGATCAGAATTTTATTTCCTTTTGTTAAGGTGATTTATTTTTATTAATTTTAAAGGGTCCGAGACTAGCTCGAACCGTACTGGTGATATTCTTGTTGGATTATTTTTATCAAGGTTGGTTATTATTTCTTAATTATTGTTTACTTATTATTGTTAGGATTAATTAGCTTGACTCGTCTCCCTAAAAAGTCCTCTTAATTAAGGCATTCGAACCCCATCATCTAATTTTCATAAATTTGAGGGATTCGAACTACCTTAAAGTGGTTCAACAGGGTCCAATATTTAATTTAAGAAACTAACCATTGTGTTAGCCCTATGGCTTCAATCCTTAGTTGTTTATGAGTTTTGATAATAACAAACATTGTGTAATGATTATGCACATTCATACTTAACATTGAACATCATGTTTTGTTTCAATCTTTATTGGCAATTTACGTGTTATCTCTCTATTAGTACATATATCTTTGCTTATTGATTGAATCAGGATATGAGCATTGTCCTTGGCCATCTTAGTGTGCCTATTCAATAAAGGAAGCTGAAGATCTGCTCAAAGCCATGTTTGTCCATTCTTGCACAGATAAAGAGTTGAAGATTACGAGACTTTTTTTTATTGTGTAAATTGCTTAGGACTCATAATCTGTGAATCTCTCTTATAGGATTAAAACTAAATTGGCTTAAAAATGAACTTCTATTCTTGATCCTGTTTCAAACTTGGGAAAATCATTTTGAATAACCTTGGGCTCTTCTTAAATCAAAATCCAGCTTAAAACTCATGAAAATTGCTTTATAGCCTCCTTTAGTCGACTAACTCCTCCTGGCTAGTCGACTAACTTCAAGGCAGTAAGCATGTTTCATGAAAAAATTAAGCTAGTCGACTAATTCCTTGTGATTAGTCGACTAACAGTTTCTTAGTCGACTAACACCCCATGTTCTAGTCGACTAATCGAGCCCAAAGAATTTGTTCAAAGTTGCTAGTCGACTAACCCCTCTTTCACTAGTCGACTAACAAACCCAGATTTCCAAAACTTATTGATTTTAACTCTCTAGTTGACTATTCAAGCTGTCCTAGTCGACTAACCGACTCCGGACTTATTTTGTAACTGCTTTTTAAAGGGTCTAGTCGACTAATCCTCGTGTGCTAGTCGACTAATGATGCTCTGCAAATCATAACGGCTAGTTTTTACAACCCAAACGGCTATATTATTCTTCCCAACAGCTATATGATGATGATAACCTTTAAATACTTTTTACATAAGTCAGTTATTTACTCCAAGTGATTTGAAACACTTTTCTATTAAAAATCAATCTTGTTCAATTGTTTGAGTGATTCAAGCTCTTCAAAATCTTTCTCTCTCAGCCAATACTAGTTCTTAATCTTGAGAGATATTAGTTTGAGCTTATATTGTATTTATCTACTCTTGAAGGAGTTCACATTTGTATTATCTTATTCATTATTGAATCTTGTGAGTTTGTAAGGGTAGTGAGAAAACCCTTGTGGGTGAGTTGTCTTCCACCTTTGAAAGAAGACAAGTTGTAAAGGTTTCTCCACCTTGAAGGTGTTTCTTAGTGGATTGAGAAATCCTCAAGACGGGGCTCTTAAGGCGTGGATGTAGACGGAAATCGAACCACGTTAAAATTTTTGTGTTTGATTCTCTTTTTCTCTATCTCTTGCATTTAATTTATTTACTTGCATATTAAATTGTTTACTTGTGATTCATATTATCTTGATCATTTATCTTCAATTTGACTTTTTGAACTAAATTTTTAAATTGGTTTTTATTCCATGAAGTTTGCTATACTCTATTCCCCCCCCCCCCTCTAGAGTATATTTTGGGCCAACACATTGGATTAGATGCCCTACTTATGCAAGTCATACAAACCAAAAATCACATTAATCTAACGATTAGATTTTAAAACATCTAAATATAAAAAAATCACATTATTTCTTAAAATGTCTAAGAATAATAATTTTCAAAGTGATATTTTTCACAAATCAATCGTTGGATCATTGTGATTTTTTGCTTATATGACATACATAAGTAGATAATCTAATCTACCGGTCGATTTCTCAAAATATTGGACCCACACTAGTGTTTTGAGAACGAGCGGTAAATATAGTGATAAAGCAAGCGATAAGAGGAACCTATCCCATATATATATGTGTGTGTGTGGGGGGGGGGGGGGCAAGTTTTTTGTTTACTGTTTTTTATACTGTTTTTAATGTTTCTAAAAAATCTGACATAGAGATTGTGTTTTGATTATCTATGGGTTTCGTACTTACATAACTTATGTAAGCATATGCTCACTAGATCGAGACTATTGTGGGATGCGTGTTTTGAAGAACCGACCTTTGGATTGGATACTTGTGTACGTATGTCATGTATTCCAAAAATCGCAGTGATATGTTTTACAATTAGTTGAAGGCATCATACTGACTTTAACTAAAGTCACCATACATGCATAGGCACAAGTTGCAAATCGCGACTGTATATATGGAAAGTAGTCCCTCTAGCTTTTTTATAATTTTATTAACACAGCACTCTGCAAAATCAAATATGCAAGTTATATTTTGTGAAGCCTACCGTTGGATTAAATGTTCTTTTCACACACATTATGTCTTTTAAATTTCAAATTAATCGGAGATAAATTAAGAGCTATTTCATTCATAAATCTTAATTAGATTCTTTACTAATTAGAAATGTAAATTTATGGATCAAATGGCTACGTATTTGTGTCTGATCAATATTAAGATTTTTTATATGAATGACATGAATAAAAATAATATTTAATCCAATGATGGATTTCTCAAAATACAAAAATAAAAAAAATAAAAAAAATAAATAGGACAATGAAAATACACCCACAGGTAGTTTCGTCATTTTAAAAAATATTTTTTAAAAATTAGGACTTTTTGCATAAAATAATTTTTAATTAATATTTTTCTCGTGAAATAATTTTTAAATAAAACCTTATAAAGAAAAAAAAATTTAGCTGGACTTTTCGTATTAAACTTTTCTTGAGTAGGACTATCACCAAGTTCCCCTTGATTTTATAAAGAATTTTTACATGCCCATAATGTTTCCGGTTCTGAGAGTTTTTAGCCTTTTGAGCCCCAATTTTTAAAAGTAGATCCCACATGAAGTTTAATTTTAAATTTTTTTTTTTATAAATTATTTATGGGTCATGAAATTATTATTTTAATGATACTGGTAAAAGTTAATTTTGGACCCCAATTGACCTTTTTTGTTAAGGAAATTCAATTTTGAATTGGTTTAATTTCACATTTCTTGAGGCATGTGCCCTTGATTGGACATAATGGGACCTTATTAGACTAAATAATGGAATGTACATAATGGGACCGCAGTAGACTAAACAATGGATCCCTTGATTGTGGTAACACCCATTTTATCTGCATCAATTATAAATGATCGGTTAGCATAATTTCATAATTTAATAATTAATCATTATAATATAATAAATGCATAGTTTTCCTATGATATGATATATTTAGAGATGCTAATATAAGGAATACCTAACGTAAAGTTGCGTAATTAGATGATCTTTGTTGGGAAAGTTCCAGAACATATTTTGAAAAACCGACCTTTGGATTAGATTTTCCTCTTATAAATGTCATATAATATATATAAAAAATCATAGTGATCTAACGGTCTTTTTTGAAAAATGTCAGAATAAAAAATTGTAACTTATTTATTCTTCAAAATATCATCATTTTTCACAATAGACGTTCTACCATTGGATTTGTGTGATTTTTTTATTTTTTTTTTTGCAAACATAACATTTATAAGAGGCGTATCTAATCCAGCTGGGTCGATTTTTCAAAATATATTCTGCTACTATCCCAACAGAGATCATTTGATGCAACTTTGCGTTAAGTGCACCTTAAATATAGATCTTTATATTAGCATCGGAGTACTATTATGTATGGCATTCTCCAATTAATTAAAGAGATATTGAAATGACGTGCCATGTTTCTTAATATAATTGATTAAACTTACAATGAACAACATTTTGAGAGGCCCAACCATTTAAACTGAACTGCACAAGGACAGTGAAAATATACCCAGATAGTGAAAATAGGACAATGAAAATACACACACGGGTAATTTCATCATTTTAAAAAATATTATTAAAAAATTAGGACTTTTTGCATGAAATAATTTTAATTAATATTTTTCGTATGAAACAATTTTTAAATAGAACTTTGCAAAGGAAATAAATTTTAAGACGACTTGCTTTTCGTATTAAACTTTTCTTGAGTAGGACTTATCACCAACATGCCCTTGAATTTATTGGTTCCCTTCATACCAACTACCCATAACTGCCATGACAGTTAGATGAAGGGAAGTTTTGCATATTTTAAACATGTGTTTCGGGAATTTTTGAAGTTAAATGGCAAGCATTCAGTGGTTGGAAAACAGAATATCAGCCGTTTGATTAAAGAGATAAGACATCAATTGAACACGTGGCCATCAAATAACCTGAAGGAAAGCACTTGACACATCCCACCCACACATCTCTACACATCCCACCCACACATCCCACCCACACATTAATATAATAGTCATATTAATTTTTGGAGAAAAAAAAATGTTGGGAAGACTTTTGATCTTATTGTTGGTTTGGGCCGGGCTTTAATTCTTATCCTTCTTTTGTATTTTATTTTAGAAACACCAATTCTATATCACGTTTTCTACATGTGTTGTAGGTCTCCCATGTTTTCTTATGCGGACTGCGATGTGATCCATTGGTTTAACTTTATTTTATTTTTAAAAATTAATCACGTTTTTTTTTTTTTCCTAACAACAAAATTAAGTGTCCTGGCTTTAGCAACCTGACTGTTGCTACGTCGGCAGTCGTGCGTGGTATTATTTTTCTTATTTTGCTTTTCCTAATCACGTGTGGTATCATTTTTCTTATTTTACTTTAATAAAGAAGACAACGATGTCTTGTCTTCCTTAGTAAGTGGACGTAAGTTTTTCAACTCTTCGAGCTTCCCAAATCCCAAGTAGCGGTCGGGCGCACTTAATCTGCGGCTTAGTTTTGCACTTGGCCGTTAATTAATCGCATCCAACTCTTCCTTTCCTTTTCTTCTTTTTAATTAAAGTACGTAGTTCTTATTTCTCAATCCTTTTCCTCCCGTCTCCTTGGAAAATTGGCCAAGTTGTCAACTCTTGATGGATCTAATAAAGTAATCCAAATGGCCAAATTACTTTAAAATGTCATAATTTTTAAGTAAGGGTACCATTTAATTGACAGCTAAGGTTATAAAACTATTAATTCACCAAACAACTCTCAGTGATCAATTTAGGTCTGAGATGATAGTTAGATGAAAAACTTTGATAGTTCTGTATATATACCTAAGTACATACATAATCACATAGGCGCACAGCCGCTCTAGCTCTAGGCCAGAGAGGCCAAGGCCTAGTGTCCTTGAATTTTCCTTTTAAAAAAAAGCCCTCCAAAAGACCCTGTTAACAATAGTACAATACGCACTGATCAGTTTTTTTAAAAAAAAAATCTCATTCCACACTCAAAAGACCCTGACTATAAATCTTTGATTAATGATTTTGCAGCTCAAAATGTGGGTGGTGATTTACCTTACTTGTAACTATATATAGAGATCAAAGTTTAAGGGTTTGTATGAACATTAAGCAATTATATATCTTGAGACAACTTCCTATGGATTTTAGCAGTGGAGAGCAAGCTCGTGAGCTACTTGAAGCTCAAGCTCATGTATGGAACTACATATTCAACTACATAAACTCCATGTCACTCAAATCTCAAATGTGCAATATTCAATTAGGCATTCCAGATACCATCCAAAGCCATGGCCAACCAATGACTCTATCCCACCTCATTGCTGCACTACCAATCCACCCATCAAAAGCTCATTTTGTCTACCGCCTCATGCGCATTCTAGTTCACTCCGGCTTCTTTGCTCAACGAAAAGTTAGCAAAAATGATCGAGAAGAAGAAGGATATGTGCCCACAAATGCTTCTCAACTCCTCTTAAAAGACAACCCCTTGAGTGTGAAACCATTTTTACTTGCCATTCTTGATCCAATTTTAACAAAACCATGGCATTATTTGAGCACCTAGTATCTAATCTTCTTATACAAATAATTAAAAATAAAAATAAAAACATAAACAAATACACACAAGAAAAAAAAAAAAGAAATTTGGCGAACTTATTAATAGACCTCAATGAATTGGGTATGGGAGTCCTCAAGTGGCGGAGACTATTGCTTTAGCAATAACATAATCTTTATTACTTGAGGTTACAAAGACTGTTACATAATCTTTATAACTATGAAGATAAAAACTTCTGGGGTAATGTTACACTACATGTTCCCGTGGTGCTTTAATTTGTAGGTTCTTAGAAAATTGCACGAGATACCTTGATGCTTTCTTCAGCTTGAAATTAGCAACATGCCTATATGAAATAAAATAAAACAAGACAATAAGCCCCTAACAGATCTCTCTCTACTTACAAGCCAATGTGAAAATTTCAGCTTGGTGACCACTGCTTAAAGTCAAATATGCTTGCCATTAATCACATCTCAAAGGATCTAAATGTAGAATAATAAAATCCATTATGTCCCACATCGCCTAAATAAAAGGCTTGCTATGAATTCATATTCCTGTATTGAGCCCTCCACCTATAAGCTTAGGCTTTTAGGTAGGAATGGAAACTTGACATGGTATCAAAGCATGAAAAATACTATATCACCCAACACTTTAACAAGAAATTAAAAACCACCTTAATGTGTCTTGCTTTGAATGGTGAGATCTCTCCTTTCAAATTGCTTTCCTCTTTTTCACACACCACTCAAACCATGACACGTCATGGTAGTTTTAATTTCGGGTTAAAGTGTCAGGTGATATAAAATTATTTATCAGAGCATTGATTACAATGCCCAAACATGAGGGGGAGTGTAGAATAATGAAATCCACTGTGTCCCACATCGCCTAAATGAAAGGCTTGCTATATAACTTAATTCATATTTGGGTCCTCCACATATAAGTTTAGGCTTTTAGGTTGGATTGGAAACTTAACAATAAATCCATACAAATCCCAATCAAATCAAAAATAAAAGAAATATATATATATATACAAAAAATTAAAAGTATTGGCTTTCATAGGAATTTGTTTTTTTTTTTTTTTTTTGGGCTTAACTGTTGACTTTTGTGCCACTTTTGTAAGTCCCACATCGGTGGGTAATAAAAAAGGGGCAGGGTCCAACACTTATAAAATGAGGTTTACCCTCATTATTTTAAACACACCAGTTAAATGCTTAGTTAGTAACTTTTGACTTTAGTTAAATTCCTCTGTTGGTCTTTTTGTTAAAAGGGACAAAGAGGTGAAAGTTAAAGTTTTACTAGTGGGGAAGCTTTATGGGTGTATTTAGGAGTGAGGAGAGAAATTGTGTGATTGTAATAATTTTTCGCATAGTGTATTTTTTT